>JAYJLV010041137.1:0-23233 GCA_036873485.1 Torymus texanus
GTGTGTGTGTGTGTGTGTGTGTGTGTGTGTGTGTGTGTGTGTGTGTGTGTGTGTGTATATATATATATATATATATGACGGGCAACAGATAAGGCCCACGAAACTAATTTGAGGTGATGTCGATGACCATAAAAGTATATTGGAAATTATACTCCAGCCGTTTGTCTTGCACTTTATGAGTCACGGATTTGCTTAAATCTTATCCGTACTTTAGTGCGACGCATGCAACTTTCGATTACGAAATTTATATTTATTCGGGTACTTATAACTGATAGTTTATTTGCAACCTCCCTAAGTATATTTCCACTTGAAAGAGTAACGTTAAGTAACACGGAAAAGTACTGCAATTGCTTGCTTATATATATGCGACGACGCGAGCTAAAGCTGTAAGAGTGCATCGAAGTATATATATATATGCAAAAGTAAACACAACGTCGAAAGCTAAAATTATCAACTATTACGCGAATTTTTCGAAAATACAAAATTCGAATTCGAACGACGATGTTGGCAAAAATTTTTAAGTGAAAGGAGAATTCATTTGAATCTTTACGACTTCGGTTGTAGGTAGCAGAACTGCAAATGCTAATGAATAACGAGTGTCATTTGAATATGTGTCAGTAATATGTCATTCATTGCGAACTGACGTGTGCGACTTTTTTTTTAATCAGCTTTTGTAATCCTCGAGTTTTTTGACCGTGGAAAATTACTGGTCTCCCTAATGAGATGCTATAAAATGAAATTCTTATGCATAATAAACAATACACTTAATGTTGATACGTAGAAGAATACATAACAACAGCCTATCATACTATGACGTAGGGGAAACTTTAGATTAATCCTTTTTAAAAGAGTTGAAACTGTTCATTATTATCATTAGGAGATTACACTACTACGCTGTAAAATTTTGGCAATATAGTTTCATATCATTTTTATTGTACATATATGTAAATGTGGTTGTACAGCCATCTACAGGCGATAAGCCCGTACTACATTTCTTTAAAACACTACCAATATAGATTCCCGATAAACCAAACTCGATACTACAGAGAACTATACTAACAATAAATAGTACGCTGACGAGTAAAATAAGAAAGGAGAGGAAAAAGTATTAGGGTCAGACACCATAAACTTGTAAATTTAAATGGCTATGACTAATTTCAAAGATTAATCTATTGATTCATTAGAATAATAAAACTACGTCATTTATCTCAAGCGATATAAATCTAAGAATACTTTTGTTTTCGTTTGATAAATAGAGGGAACCCTTAGTATTCAAAGCAACCTTAAATAATATTTTCGGAATTCTATTTTCTTCGTCAGAGACAAAGTGAATACGGTAAGACAAATATAGATCGTATACTGATTAAAAGTAGTTTATGGTATTTTACTAGCGATAAAACTTTGTCCGATAACAGCTGAAATTCTAAGTTTTTAAAGCCTCATTTCAGAAATTTAATATTAACCATATAATTTATAATCTAATCATTTTTATATTGCGGAAATTTCTTATTTGAATTAATATCACGCGTTTTTTTTTTGGTAAATGATCATTTACACGCGCGAGCAGTTTTATCTCCAGTAAAATATAGCAATTGATTTTTCAAACCAGAATACCTAATTTATAATTATATTATATAATTAAAATTGAGAAATTATATAAGTAAAATTTATCTATAAATAACATCAACCTCACATTCTCTAAACCCAATAAATCACATTTCAACTTAAAATCTAAAGGCGTGAAATTCCGATAAAAATAACTTTTAGTAAGAAAACTTTTGTTCTTACGTAAATATTTTTATAAAATTATAAGTATGTTATCTTTGCAATGGAGCATACTTTCCACAGATCAACAAATTAAAGTAGCGTATAGTATTAGTAGCATATAGTCATGTGTGCCAAGGAACCAACCTAGAGTATTTTAATAGATCCAGTAACTATACTATGTTGTTACGGTATGTGAGTGAAAATTATTTAAAAAATGGTATTAAGTAACATTTATTTATTAATTTTTAACGCCAGTGGCAATGAGGCTTAAAAAAAAATTGGCCTACATTAATTGAAACTTTCAGCTTGACAATTCCACTTTTTAATCAAGTAAAATCATACTTTATTACGCGACTAAGTGTTACTTTCAACTAATTCAATTATACTGGTTATAAGGGTTCTGGAACTGTTGTGTCAGACTTTTACCAAGTCCTATATCTTTCAATTTTTCAAGTTTATCATTATGCTCTTAACGAAAGACGTCCGCAATAAAACTGATTAAAATCGTGAAACTGAAAGGACGTTTATACACGAAATTCAAACACGAGTTGGGCAACATATTTTGATAACGATGCCTTTCTAAAATTTTTTTCTCCATTTGCTCAATAAAGTATTTTGAATCATATATGTACATATATAAAACCGGGAACGAATGTGTAAAAAGCGTCATAATTTTTTATAGTCAGACGTCGAAACAGACGATTACGTATATGATTACTTGCAGAAGCTTATCAGTATGGTCGGTAAATAAACTCAAGTTCGTACCTAATGATTTAGCTCCCAAACATTGCAACTTTGTCGTTTAGAAGCGAAAACCGTGAAAATTTGCCGAGCGCGAGACGAAGGCAAAGCGCAAAAGCAGATGTGAGTTGGCAATTGGCGAGACGTTGTTGTGATGTTTATCTAAAAATAAACTCGCACGATTTGACGTTGGTTTTTGGGAATCTATTAATAGACAAATGGTACAGGGGCGCGTGTCCACACGTCAGAGCTCGACGGCTGCGAGACGCGCGCGCGCGCGCGCGTTTGCGATATGAAATGAAAACGCGCGAAAGAGGAAGAAGAGAAAGAGACGAAGAATCGAAGCAGCGAAAAAGAGCAAAAGGGAGTAAGCGAAAAATAGCCACAGCGTGTAGAAAGTCGAGTGTGTAAAAGTACAAAAATAACACTGACCGGTTCGTCAACGGGTTCATCGAGCACCTCGAGTATAGGCTCCGAGGAGGGTAAAACCGCCGCTTGCTGCTGCTGCTGCTGCTGGACGTAAGTCGGCTCCCTGACGATGGCCTGGCTCTGGCCGATCACGGGGGGCGGCTGTGGTGGCGGGGGCGGCGGAGGTGGTGGCGAAGGCGACCGCCGTCCATTATCCTCTTCCTGCTGCTCGGGGCTGCAATAAAAAGAGCATATCGTTCATGATTGGTACAAGGAGCAGAGAACTCCCGCATGTGCGTCACGCTAATCGATCGCTCTCATACACGACGCACTACTCGCGTCGCTCGGCGACGGCAAACGTACACACACACACGCACGCACACAGACGCGCGGCGACTTGTTGCGCTCGGCGATAAGATTGCGCTCTCGAGCGCGGGGCGGGGGACAGCCACGTGTACGGGCCTCGCCGGGGAAAAGCGCGAAAGCGCCTGCCGCCGCTTTCACCTTTGGGGTCAGTGGCGAGGTGCCGACCGCCGGCGCCGCTGCCTCCGGTTGCGTCACGAGCGTCCGCTCATTATATACACGAGTCAACAGGCGGTTCCCGCGCGTGATGCGCTCCGCGCTGGCGCTAGCAAGGACTCGCTGGCGGTGCGTGCGCCAATCGCTGGCACGGGGAGCCGCTTGGCCGCCTGAGCCCGGCCTCGGCGGAGTCGCGCCGCGGATCTAAAAGCAGTTGAGGCAAAGACGCGCGCGCCACCGCCACGCGCCAGCGCACTCCGCACCGAGAGAGCGAGCGAGGGGCAGAGCAGCAGCACAGCACAGAGCCGCATCGCGTCGGCTCCACACATGCTGCCGAGGAGCAGCGCGAGCGACGGACGCAGGAGGCGCGAGGACAAGAGGAAGAAGATAAGCACCCCACCAGCCGGCGCAACGCGCGCGCCTCCGCCCGAGCGAGTCCGCGGATAAAGAGAGAGAGAAAGAGAGAAAGAGAGAGAAATAGAGAGAGAGAAAGAGAGCACCGGTAGCAGAGATGCCGCAGCCTGCCTACGCCGAGGACAACGAGATGGCTGAGCTGCCGCAGCCCAGGGGTTTTGAGGATGGGGTTAAGGGCCAGGGCCAGCCGTTAGCGGCCCAACCGCAGAGCATGAAGCCCGGCCCAAAGCAGGAGGGACGGAAGATTTACCAGTACCTAGCGACGCTCATCGGTGAGTAGTAGCCGGCGCCCCATCGAGTGACAGCCGCCGAATACAACTGACAGCTTAATCCTTAGTCTATTGTAATTGCTCCTTTATGTAACGGCAAACAGGTTGTGTGTATTAACAAATCTCGCGAGTATGCAGAGAGCCAACATCCGCCTATCTCGCAAACTTGCAACATTCTATCGCGCGCGCTCGCGTCTCGTCTAGCCTCGCGGTTTTTTCCTATCCCCGTGCTCTCGCTCTTCGCATTGCGCACGTGTGCAATTATCAAACCCGTAAATCGATCTCTATACACTTACACGCGCCGCGTACGCGCATTCTTTACTTACTCTCTTACTCTCTCACTCACTCACTCACTCACTCTCTCTCTCTCTCTCTTTCGCTATCCAAGCATTTTTCTCGCTCAAGTACGTTCTTGATAATAATTTCGTTGCTTACGTCTTGGTCGCATGACTCGAGCGCGCGCGACTGTGTTCGCTCAACATTTTTGTGGCACAATAGCGACAATTTATCTCTTACCGGCTCGTGAGTTCAATGGACGTTTTCTCTCTCTTTCTCCCTCGCACTCTCTTTCTCTCGCTCTCTCAGCAAACTAGATAATCTAAGAGTTAAGGTAGAGAGCAAAGCTGCTGCAGACGACAGACAATGACTGGTGCAAAATTGAAATTCTCTTTTGTATTCATGCTACCAATTTCAGTTACCGAATTAACCCAATTTACATTGTGTTACATAAAGACGACGCGACACGCACACACATATATATATATACACACAGACAGACAGACAGACAGACAGACAAGACGCACACGTTGTTTTTGTGTAATATAGTTGCGCGACTCGCGGTTAGCTTGAATTGTGCATAAAAGCGAGGAAATTTGCACGTCTCCTGTTAAACGCTCTACCATTCAATCACGTTCGTTATCATAAGTAGAATCGAGAGAGGCACATAGCAGCGACCGACGCTGCCGCCGTTGGTTTCACGCTGAATAATGAGCCGAGAGCTGATAATCACAATAATAACAATAGTGAACGCGCGCGCGCGCAAGAAAGAAAGAGAGAGTGAGAGAGAGAGAGAGAGATAAAAGTGCCGTAGAAGGAAAAAAAAAGGCGGAAAATGTCATTGCTATATAGGCTTTAAAACGTATTGCAAACAATCTTCATTATCTACGCGTCGGCACAGTACTTGACTTACATATTTAGCCTGAATGTTGCTCTATTTACCTCAACTGCAAAATGCACACAGACGGTGCAAATTGTCCGATACCAAGGCTCTTGTGCAGCGCTCGCTACGCTCACCAATTGTATAGGCATCACAGAGTGCCTCTGACGTAAAGTAGGCGTCATCAACGTTTTTTCCCAAGCTATTTACGTATAGGCGCTCCGCGGTCTTCTCGAAAATCATTTGTAAGCTATTATTGAGATCATTGCCCCAAGGGCAGCTTAATCTACCCGAGTAAAGCGACTTTATTATTAGGGGAATGGTATTGCATTATTCCCACAACAATCATTCTAATTGAAACGAAGCGCCGCGCACGTTCCCTCCTCTTACCCTCTCTCTTTCTCTCTCTCTCTCTTTCTCTCTCTCTCACTCTATCTCTCTCGGCCAACGTATCGCTCGAATGATGGAATAGCAAAGAGAGGCTCGAAAAAGCTCGACGACTCTTTTCCTATTTTATCGCAAAGTGTCCGACGCGCGCCACTGAACCAACACACATACATATATACATATACATACACATATATACAAGTTTTTAGTAGCATTTTCATCTATATTATACTCTCGCGTTTCACGCTCGTCAAGCGACCTTGGCAGAGTTTATCTTTAACGAATACAGACGCTTGCCCGTCTGCATAAAAGTGTCTGCGCACGCGCTTCTATCTGATTCACACTCGCGCGAAATACAAATACTTACTTGGGACGCGCGTTAGACATAGAATATATACGATAAACGCGCGACGCGCATACAACAGACCGGCAATCTGATTTGCTTCTGTCGAAACTTTATTATTGAAACGTACACATACACGAGTATATTTTAGACTCGCGAGCCAGCAGTTTTTCTTTCAATGCGGAACTGAAGAGCGCGACAACGTGCTGGTAATCTGGTTCGATCCGCATCTTTCCGGTGTTGGGCTCGGCTAAAAATACTATTACGTGCGCGAGCGCGCGAGAATGAGTGGCCAAGCGTTTGGCTGAATTTTCGTCTAACTGAGCCGAAAAGGAAGAAGGTCAGCCCCCGCCGCACGCGCGTGTGAATGGAAGAATGACGGTGGGGGAGACTACGGATATACAATTACACGCGTATATATATATATACATAAGAATGAATGAATATGAATGGATCATGACAACGAGTATCGATTACAGCTGGATCGATAATGGCCCAAAGTGGCATGAACCTGGGCTGGACGTCGCCAGTGCTGCCCAACCTATCGCGCAATGACTCCTTCATCCCCAACCTGTCTGAATCGAGTGAGGAGGCCTCCTGGATCACCTCGTTAATGCCCTTAGGAGCGATTCTTGGCGCAGTGCCGTCCGGTAAGGCGGCCGACCGGATCGGTCGCAAGCTCACGATTGCCATCACCGTCGTGCCATTCCTCCTCTGCTGGATACTGATGTTGGTGGCGCCTCTCGGCGCCAGCGTGCCTATCCTTTACGTGGCGCGCTTCCTGGGTGGAATTGGTGCAGGATCCGCCTGTGTCCTAGTGCCCGTCTACATCGGCGAGATTGCCGAGCCCTCGATTAGAGGAACGCTTGGTACTTTCTTTCCCATCTTCTTCTCGCTGGGCATAGTCTTCTCCTACGTAGCGGGTTCCTATCTTAGCTACACGGCGTTCAACGGGTTGTGTTGCGCCCTGCTGGCACCCTTCCTCGTCTGCGTGGTCTACCTGCTGCCCGAGTCGCCAAGCTGGCTGGTGCAACGGGGCCGGAAGGCGGACGCCTGTAAGGTGCTACGATGGCTGAGAGGCCCGCAGTATGATGTCAGCCTGGAGATCGCAGAGCTACTGGAGGAATCGGAGCAACTGCAGATCAAGGAGGGCGGGTTGCGTGATCTACTGGGTACGAAGCAAGGCCGGAAGGCCCTCGGTACCTGCATCGGTCTCATGTGGTTCCAGCAGATGTGTGGCATAGACGCGGTTCTTTTCTACACGGTCGAGATCTTCGAGAAGTCCAAGAGTTCGATCGACGCAAACGTTGCCACCATCATCATCGGTATCATAGAGGTCATCATGGGTCTCATCGTTGCCGTCACCATCGACAGGTACTTAATCAATTGCCAGCCAAAGCCTCTCGCCTCTCTTTCTCTCTCTCTATGTGTTTGTGCGCTTTCCCCCCCTGTGACTTTCAATTGCATACGTGTCATTTGCTCTCTTAACCAACATGCAGTGCACCCGTAATATCGTTAAATCATTCTCCTTACGAACTCATCGCCGCTAACTAGCTGTAATTCGACTTTTATTGCTGAAACAAACTGCCGATGACACGCGACAAAAAAAAATTGCTTCTGCGCCAATTTACACATGCTGTATATCTGCGGTATACCCATCATATAAATATGTATACAAACTGCTTTGAATCTTCGAAGAAGAGAAAACCTTTACATATATCTATATATTCATTCATTATTTAACTTATATCATTGAAAAATATGCGAGATTTTATCAATGAGCTAAAGTATTTATATACTTATTTTTCGTTCACGATGACTCGTCTAATTGAATTTTCTGTAATCTAATTTATCGGTATAAACGCATCCACATTTACTAACGCAATCATGTTATAGCTTAATCAGCTTGTTATTAAATGCTCGTTACAAAGTCAAATTCATCATTTAAAGTATTTGACACGCTACGTCACGTTTTATCCTTATTTCTCCAATTTTCCATTCAATTGAGTTTTCCACGAACGGCAGTAAAATCAAATATCACGTAACAAACAAATATTTACGAGAGTATAATTATAGCTTCGAGACAAGGAAAGTATATACAAAGTCTCTGGAAAACGGATTGATTTGAAATTTCGGTAATGATAAAATACGTGAAGTAGCATAAGTAATAAAGTGAAAGTCGAAAACAAAAGCCTTTTTTTGAAAATATATATGCACAATACGCAAAGCGAATGGACGAAATATCCACTTCCCTGAGGCGGGGAAAGTGTCGGCCACATCATGACAATCATCTCCATCACACCATCATGCTCGTGATAACAAAAAGCTCGCAGAAAACAAAAAGCCGCAGGCTCGACATGTATCTATATTGCGCACAGGTTCGGACGCAAACCACTGCTCGTGTTCTCGGGCTCGGCGATGACCATCTGCCTGGGAGTCCTCGGCTACTACTACAAGATGATGGAGGACGGACAAAACGTCGAATCAGTAAGCTGGCTACCCTTGACCTGTATTGGCATGTTCAACGTCGTCTTCTCGCTTGGCTATGGTTCAGTGCCCTACTCCATCATTAGCGAGCTCTTCCCACCCGAGACGAAGGGTATAGCTGGCAGCATCTCCATCATGACCAACTGGTTCCTTGTCTTCTTCGTGACGCGCACCTTCCATGTGCTCACCCACATACTACACGAGTCGGTGACTTTCTGGCTGTTCGCTTCAGTCTGTGCTATGTCAGCCCTTTTCGCCTTTGTCTACGTGCCGGAGACTAAGGGAAAAACTCTGCAGGAGATCCAGACGAAGCTCGCCCGGCGGAAGAAACGTGAACGTAACCGTGAACCCACAGCTGAACCCAAGCCTATGCCCATCGCACCGGCCTGAACGGAAGCGCCACGCGTGCGCTTGTGCCTCGCTCTACTGTGCTGTGTGGGAGAGCAGCAGCCCCGCGTCGGAGGCGCGCTCCGGGACGCCGGGAGTTTGAAGAGAGAGAGAGAGAGAGAGAGAAAGAGAGTGCGTGTGTAAAGACAAGTCGGGTTAAAGAGCAGCCGGCATATTGTACTTGAGAAACTAAAAAAACTGTTCGACTGCGGGGAGCGGAGCGTATTCTTCGCCCCTTCCTTGCTGCCGCCGCTCGGCCTTGCTCTTGTCCTGCACGTGTCTAGCCAGCCAGCTGGCTTTAGAATCAACTCGATCGACTTTGATTCTATTTTTATTGAATTCTAGTATTTTTTCAAGCGAGATCTTAACGATGCTCGACTCAGCCAAGTATTCACCTTTCATTCTTGTATTATTTATCTAGTTAAACAAGCAGTGAACAGTATGTCGCGTGCGATGCACACTATGCTACATGGCCGTCAAAATCGTACATGCATATATATATTTTTATACATCTATATATTTCACTTCCGATTATTCATTATACAGATATACTATGCGCGTCTTCTTTTTTACGGCTTTACTATACACACACACACACACACACATACATACATATACACATATACACATACATATACACAAATCGGAGAATAACATTGGAAAATTTATCTAAAATTCAGTACTTATTTAGTTTTCGAGGAATATATATATATATATATATAAAAAGTAACGATGAACGCGGTCTGTGAAAACGGTTCAACATTATTAAGGCATTTCGTGCATTAAACGGCAGAGTTATTCAGTAATTATGTGTACAGAGTGCATTCACTTTGAAATAGTATATCGCCTCGTAATGGTATTTTTATCTTATAGATCTCTATAATTAAGTTCAACCAGCCAGAATATCTGTTTTCTTACAATAAAATATGTACACGTGGTGCATACATACGATCGTTTCGATCTTTGTAAATATGTTATTGTATAAAAAAAAAAACCTATCTGTGTGATTAAAAATATGCGAAACAATGAAACATAATGTACTATATGTAAATTGCTTAAGGGTTGTAATTGATTAATAAAAGAAACATAGAATTTTCAAGGCCAGTCTGAGTGTATGAATGTAAAAATGTTAAAATATAGCGTTGACTCACCAAACATACGGAAACGACGGCAAACGATAAAGACTATCCAAAGATATGAAATATCCGAACTGCGCTAGCACAGGGGAAGAATTGTGCCGAAAACGATTTTTATTATCATACATTATTCCTCTTGTTAGAACTTTTCTTACTGTTGCGCTTTATTATTATGTCATTGCACAAAGGAAAGAAACAAATCAATGGAAAGATTGTAAAAACACTTGCGAAAACTCTCAGTCACTTCTAATTATGGCTATTCCCACACGAAAACACTGCAGCACGTTCCTCGGGGTCGTCATTATTCTCGTCATTACAGCGACACTGCGTATATACATGTATATATATACACACACACACACACACACACAGACTTAAGGAAACGTAACAATAATTATCGAACTGTGATGTCACCGTCAATTCAAACAAACAAATCTAACAAAAAGCGTTGATTTTATCGCTCTCCCAACGAGATTTTCCGTACTCGTAAGCTGGAGCAAAGTCATAGACTTATGCAGTTGGCCCTCGCACTAGCAGTAACCTCTTGTACGCATGATTCAGCGTCTTATAAATAGTACGACCGGCCTCGCGGCACGTGTCGCTGAACTGCTTTCAAACTGCGCGCGTACATAATTGAATACGAAAAATTTAACCTAATAGACAGTGCGCAGAGCATTGCCGCGACTATTTTCTTTACGCAAAACGCTATTTCGAGCAATTTTACAATTTTACAATCGACGTTGTTAACATCTCTATTCAAATTTTGTAATATAAAATAAACCTGTGAAATATATGTAAAAAATAAAGGAATGTCGATGACATTTTGTTAAAAGCATATACAACTAACCGAATGCACAAGCATATATAGAGTTAAGGAACAGAGAACGTCCTATTTTTTTCAATCTTATTAAACAAAATAAATATTATCGAAATTTTATTTATATAAAACTGTTATATAAGTATGATTAAAATAATGACGAAATTAGTTAATTATATATGTGTACTATAAATAGAAGAAAAAAAAATACGACTTTGACACACTCTTAGCGATATACACGAATATGATTTTTCAAGACGCAAAAGTTTAAAAACGTGATTATAATCAGTTAAAAACAAAATTCTTTTACTCCTTTGTTGCCGATCATTAGATAGAAGTATAAGTGATAGATTATTAACAAAGTGTTCGATAAATATTATTATTAAGTACAGGTTTGTATTCCTTGCTTAAAGATTAGTAATCGAGTATGTGTATTTTATATAGTGTACATAACTATGTAAAGAAGAACATTAGTTAAAAGAATTTATCCTAATTTTTGTAAAATATACAATATAAATAAATGATATTTGAGAAAAGTTAGCGAAGATCACTAATTTCAAATCATTATATCCTAGAAAACCCTAATGTAATTAAAGCCATTTTTCCTATTTCAAACTCTCCTCGTAATATAATTTTATAAAATGTAAGAAAAACTACCGTTTGTTTATTGATACTTAAATAAAACTTTCTCCACTTCAATTAATAAATCTAATATTTATTAATTTATAAACCATATGATTTGTATATGCTTATTCAAAACATTTTATAGCATTGGAATTTATGAACTATTAAAATGGATAAACATTGCATAGCAATCACTTGAGGTTGTCTTATATTTTATTTTAATGACACATTAATATTAAATGAAAAAATTCTGCATTACAAGATTATTTAACGGTAAAATCATCATTACAGGTGGATTTCTATCCTCGTGCTGGTTAGTAAATAACAAAATTTATAGAACGCCGATTGAAGAGCGTGCCAAGCACTGACTACTATAAATAACATTTACTAGAAAATTATGTTAAGCGTTAAAATAAACCATTAATTTATTCAATTTAAATGTATAAGAAGGAAAAACGCGACCGATAAGGATGTATTAAAAAAAATTTTGACCAGTTTTAAGACCGCAATAAGTGTAAAATTACTCTGGATTTCCTCGTAAAATATTGTTTTCACACCAATTTAACAAAAGTATACAATAAACAAAAGAAAACCATTATTTTAGTATTATTAGTTTTTAGACACGAACTGTGATATCAAAAATAAAAATAGATTAAGAAACTATAGTTGATTAAGTTAAATTTGATATTGTGTTACTTTTATTCATTGTATTATTTACACGAATTATTTATATATGTATTATTTTGGAAAGTTTTATTTATACTGAAATGATTTTTATACACATATCGTTTGTTTGTAAAGCAACTTATTTACGATAAATAACAATTCAATTCAATCAATTAGAAATAAAGAAATTAAACTCAAATCATAATGCATAATCTAATGAATTTTCTTGATAAGATTCAACAATAAGTTATTATCTCTTTTCATTTCTATTTCTTTCTTTATTTAACGCAATAATCTTCTCAGATACGGTTTTTGGCACCCATATTAGCCCATACAAATATACTATAGACAAAGGCGTATAAATAAACCGTCTGATATCAATTACATATATACTTGAAAATGTACATAAACATTCAACATAAAATATAAAAAAAGAAAGTAAAATTCGAATAAGATAAATTTTCTTTGCCTTTTCTTAGAATTGAAAAATTTTCAAAACTATATAAGTAGGGGAGCACAGTGGTAGCACTCATAATGTTTCCGGCAATTACTTTTGATGTTATGGGTAAAAATTAAAATGCCAAAAAAGGATCCTTAGAAGTCCCGCTACAAAGAACACTGAGACAAAAATATAGTTACTATTGCTATAATGTATAGTACAAAATCGTTACAACTATATTTTATAGTAAAATTTACTAATAATATGGTTAATAATAATGCTAATAATACTAAAATATAATATCAATAACTAATAAAATATGTATGTTTTACTCAAAAAAATAGAAATCGTAACCCTATTTCGACAACTATACGATATAGTAGTAATGACTACGTACATTTTCTCAGTGAAATGGATTATTTTTTCTAATTATTATACTAATAAATTAATTGAAAAAATTAAAAATTGTTAGTTTTTACGATCTCGAAAAAGTATTCCCCAGTTATAGCCACTTACTTTATCATGAAATTTTAAGCTGCAGCAACATTGATAGACAAGAATGATGTTTTAAAAGTATGCTAAAACGTCCATATAATTATTACAATGTTTTTTTTTTCATTATGTTTTAACGAAAAATTATAAAATTGAACTTGTAATATAATTTACCTCAACACGATTTAAAAAAAATAGCATTTATTTTTATTAGCATCAACACTGAATTTATGGTCATATAATACACAAAAAGTACTAGACACTAATCGAGAGGCCCAAAATGAACAAAAAAGTCATTACTTCATTTTGAATGATGTTCAGACACCCAAAGGTGTTACCAACCCAGAGACACGTTAATTTATTCCTGAATATTTAAAGAAGTAGAAATTATGAAAAAATATTACATCGACTATAGGAAAAAGACGAAAAGACAAAAATAACTTTAAACATTTTGATACTTTTTACAATACTAAATATTTATGTGCTTTTGTAAATTCTATATTTAACATATCTGTGCACGAAATATGTTAAATTAAATGATATTTTACAACTAATCATAGTTGCCAAGGCCGTTACGTATCATGAAGTAAAAAAAAAGCATAGTAGCCTGTTTTAAGTCCTGGACATATGAGTGTCCCTCGATCATTTACAGATTAGTAACGGAAATGCTTCGCTAAGTCGTAAAAACTCCCAGTTTGAATTAGCGAATATTTTGTTGATGTATTTAAATTTTAACACAAAGTAAATCTGCCGTTTTTAAAATTCAGTTTTTGAATTATCAGTGAACAGTTTTTGAATTATTGTAAAATTTTTAATTATCATTTGACGCTTTAGAATATAAAAATATCAGTAACAATGTTCCCTTAAATGCACTTATATCTCAAAATATAGTGTTCATACTTTAGATAAAAGTGTCTCTAATAAAATTTGTAGGATTGATCTCGTAGTATTTGTCTAAACTATTTTCTAATATTATTAAACAATTTGTATGGATCTTTTTAATTTGACCTTAGGAATTTTTCTTATCAATTAATTTATGCAAAATAAATAATTTTAGCAAAATCTTTTGTACAAATATGAGTATTCTTTTATTATGAAATTTGAATTTTTGACATCATTAATAGATACATCTGATGTTTTAGACTGAAAATCAAATATAATTTTGCATCCTATAAATAAATGCATTCCTCTATATAGTTCGATGTAAATAGGATTATGTTTAACTGGTTTAGTGAAAGCAAAATCGATAAAGTTTATATTATTTTTTTATTCAATGTATATAGATTGAACTGCTCAGTATAACGTGAACACCCGTAAAAACGACTTCAACCAGAAGAAAGTTGTCGAACTACTCAAATTACGTTGAACTCTAGACAGTCATCCCATCATGATCGAACTATATTTGATTCATGGCGAGCTACATCAATCGCGTTACATTATTCACGACAGATTGAAGTATCTCAAACACATTGAGTTATTTTAAATGATTTTTAAATATCAATTGAGCTTCAATTGAGTTGAACACGTATATAAGTATAGGTATTTGAACATTTCGAAAGAAATTAATAGTTCGAACTGTAAAAGGACAGAATTCACCGAAGTACTGGCCTGGGATAATATGATTAATTTATGACTATATATTCATATATATAGGGTGTGTCAAAAGTCCCGGGACGAGGATTTTTTTATAAAAAAACGTTTAGGATTTTTCCTAACGGTGACCTTAAATTTGACCTTGCCCATGATTGAAAAAAAAAAACTTTTGCCTGAAACATTTTTTCCGAAAATGTATTCCCGCCGAGTTATTGTGCCGTCCCGGGACTTTTGACACACCCTATATAAAAATCTCCATGGACATGTATAATTATACATGCGTGATTATGTATGACCATATTTCATCATATATGGATTTTGTCTCTGTATAAAAATATATGTTTATATATAAGAAAGAATACTCCTACGCGCTTATATATCGTCATATATGTGCAATTCTCACGAAAGTGCAGGCAATAAAACTCGAAATCACGATTTCAAAAATGTTTTTTTCACCTTCGGCGCAGGATTTTTCTTGTTTATTATATATAGTATCTAAAATGAAAATCTGCAGTTGAACAGAGTCCATCGAATAACTTTTTTTTTTAGAGCAACTTATATGTTGAAGAGTCGTTTGCATTTTCAGTCATTTTTAGCACAACCTAAGATCTTCATTTTATATACTATAATAAACAAGAAAAATCATGCGCCGAAGGTGTGCTCGAAAAAATTTTTCAAATCGTGATTTAGAGTTTTATCGCCACTTTTGTGAGAATTACACATATAGGTATGTATAATACTTTTGTAGTTAGTGTTCATGCATATCAATATACGTCCACATATGAGCATATATCATCACCATACATATGTAAAATCATATACATCCACACATGACCACACTTGCTAATATATAAACATGTATGTAGGTCTATAGAGATAATGCCATATATGATTTTTATATAATATATATGTTTATATATAGATCATTTTTTTCCAAGGCGATTAAATGTTCAGAAACGTTAAAAAATATAATACTCGGAAAACTATTTATTTTGTCTAATAATTTCTTGTAATAATTCACGTAAAAATATCTGAATTTTAAATAAAATTTCTATGTTAACTATTTGATTAAGATATAAAAACTTAAGTGTCTTCCAGTAATCAGTTCGACTCGATTTGAGCCTGCCGAGTCGTATATTTAGAACAAGCAGTTCGAACTAACAGTAATGTACTCGTAAAAACATCACATCGTAGAGCCTTTTTAACAATTTCAATAAAAATACTTATACATGTGCTACTTCATTATTGTGATTTTTAAATCTCACAATATTCAAATTAGTTTTATCGTAAGATTTTCTGAGTTAAAAACTGTTAATTAAAACTATTCTTCATATTATTTTTTTTTTCATTTATTAACTAACCATGGGGAAGGATTTTACAGTAAAAAACCATTTGCACACCTATGATTATGTATTTTATGTTAAACTCGCTGTAAAGTGTGTATTATGTAGAGACACACACTGTATAGAGTGTGAACGAGCATATGCGTTCGGCCACGTACAATACTAAGAAACAATTAAGTATCGTTTACTAATACCAACAGCGTAAATCTTATCATTCTCATTATAACAATCAGTATAACTAATCAAAATATGACTAACTATCAAAAAGTGAACTATTTGGTATTAGTAAATATCACTAAATTTTTCCCTAACGTTGAACGTGGTCGAATGCACGCATACACGATCGTACGTGCTTATACGACCAGAGGCTTATTAGAACTTACCTTTAAAATATCATTGAAAAATAAGAAATAAATTTTTTAAAGGTATTTTTGGTTAAAATCAGTAATATTACATATAATAATAACTAAACATGCTCGGATCGGTAATTTTTACAAATTGATCTCACGTATTAACCATAATAATAATATTAAACAAAATATTAACAGAGATACTACTACATCTTTAGTTGTTAAAGTATAAGTTAGCTAACATAATGTATGGAGAACAAACACCCTTATTTTCATAAACAATATATTCCCAAAAAAAGGGACAGTTTATTAAGAAAAATATTAATATTTATAAACAAGTAAGACATTCCCGACAAAGCTTCGCTAATAATTGAAACCTATATGTTTATTACTAAAAGAACAAAAAATTTAAGAAATTTTTTTAATAAATTCAGACTAAAACAATTTAAATTTTTTTATAGGTATACCATAAGAGTAGATTGTCAATGTAAATTTACAATCGAAGAAAATTCTAAACTTCTATAATACATAATAACGCGCATACTTTTTCTTCAATGAAATTGTATAGACATTTGAAACAAGGTGCGCGTGGGAATATGATTTATGGACATGTCGAGTTAAATTCAGATCAGTGGCAGGCTCGATTTTTCAACCGCAATTATGATTCACGTTGGTACACGAGCCGCGGCGAGAAATTGGAGCGCATTGTAACGAATGAGTTAAGGTAGTCAGAATGCAGGCGGCACGCGCGTAAGAGGTATAGTCTCGTTTTCTAATCAAATGGTCATTCACATTTCCTGTGCAGCTATACAGAGATCTCAGTTGCGGCGCACGCGACAGGAGACAATTGCAATCGTGCAGATTCGGGCTACCTACTTCTAACTCAAGTGATAACTCGAGACTCGAAAGACACTGGTGTAGACTTACCTCAACTCGTTCGCGTCAGACTTTGGCTGCTGCTGTTGCTGCTGCTGCTGCTGCTGCTGTTCCTGCTCCTCTGCAAACAGCCAAGACGAAGCGTGAGAAAGTGACGCAGGAAGCGTGGCGTGAGAGAGACGAAAGACGTATAGCGCGCGCGTAAGCAAGAGAGATAGAGATAGAGATAGAGAATGAGAATATGAGAAAAAGGACTAACCGGTGAGCGCGTGCTGGTCAACGAGAAGGTCCGAAAGCACGTGCGGACACTCGGCCTCCAGGGCAAAGCAAAACTCACGGAAGGCCTCGAAGCCTTTGCTCTGGATAAGGTCGATGAAGAGGTCGATGTCCGTGTCGCTGTTCGGCGAGCGCTGCGGCGAGTTGGCAAGCGCCTGCCGGTCGACGTCGGTTATAACGCCGCGCTTCAGCAGCACGCCCAGGAGGTTCGTCGTCTCAAGCTCGCGCAGCAGACTCCCCTTGTGTCGCGACAGCAGCGTCTTCACCTCCGGCGAGCCCAGCAGCTCGTCCTCGGGCTGCTGCTGCTGCTGCTGCTGCTGCATCTCGGCCACAACAACAACAGGGGCGCGCGAGCGCGCGCGACGACTCGCAAGAACAGCAGCAACAGGTGTCAGAGACGCCGCCGCGCCGCCGCGTCGAGCGCCAACACTGCGGCGTTGCCAGCTCGCGGGGGCGCGCGAGTGATAGCCAGTTGCACGGCTGCACTCACTGGAGTTGGGCCCACGGCGGCCGCAGGATCGAGCGCAGTAAGGACGGACTTGCCTGCTCCGCGAGACTCGCGGACATCAACGCCGAAGGCTGGCCTAGAGGCGGGGACCGCGCAATGCCGCCGCCGGGCGCGCACTCGCAGTGGACGAGGCCTCTGCTAGCGGGCACGGCTCAGCCGACGCAGCTGCAGCAGCAGCAGCAGAAGCAGCAGCCGCTCCTGCAGGACGAGTCCGCTAGGATTAAGGTGGTACTCGTCGGCGACGGGGCCGTCGGCAAGACCAGCCTCATCGTCTCCTACTCGACCAACGGCTTTCCGCCAGAGTACGAGCCGACAGCCTTCGACAACTACAACGGTATCACCTGCTCTCAAGCTTGAACTCACCTGCCCACCTGCTCACCTGCTCCCCCTACCCTCCTAATGCGCTGCTCGACGCTCTTCGCAAATCGCGATCGGTGCACCTTGTCATTCTCTTATCTTGCTTTTTTCTTTTTTCCACAGTGGTGGTCAATGTAGATGGACAGCCTGTGAATATTCAGTTGTGCGATACAGCTGGCCAGGATGACTTTGACCCATTACGCTCGCTGTGTTATCCTGAGACTGATGTATTTCTAATATGCTTTAGTATTGTAAATCCTACATCTTATAACAATGTGGCAACCAAGTGGATCAACGAAATACATAGACACTGCCCCAATACTCCAATTATTTTGGTGAGATGATAAGAAATTTTTTTGTCAGTTTTACTCTTTGGAATCTCTTGGAAACTATAATTATCTTTCTTCATTATTACTTGTTTATAGGTCGGAACAAAGAGTGATCTTCGCTCAGACGTGCGATTGGCATTGCAATTAGCAAGGTATGGTCAGGCACCAGTTACAACTACTCAAGGTCACCAATTAGCTCACAGAATAGGAGCATCAAGTTATGTTGAAACATCAGCACTGACACAGCAAGACTTGAAAGAAGCTTTTGATCAGGCTATAGTTAGTGCTTTAAGTATGAGACGAGGTGGAGCAAAATATTTATCAAGCCACAGGAAACTACCACCTCTTTGGCGCAGGTGGCTTTGTTGTTGTGAAAAGTCTAAATCTTCCTCAAATAAAGCCTAAAAAGAACTTGTTAAATATGGCAAAATTTAAATCTTGGACTTATTTCTGTCACACATTTACAAATGAAGTAATTCTTTGATAAATTTCCATACTAGCTACAAAATCCTAGTACTACAACGAGTTATACTATAAAGTGCAAAAATAATTTTTATTCAATAATAATTAAATATATGTAACTATATATTTTTTATATATAATGCTGCTGAAATAACAGATGAATGGTATCCTTCTGTTGAATTGAAAAATATTTTATAAGTGCAAGATTTAAATTTTGAAAAATAAAGTTATAAAATCATAAAGAAATGCTGTGATCAAATGTGGCTGCCTCGCTGTTACTCTTTCATTTTTAGTAATGAAAAATATATAACAGGTAGAATTTTATACTTCATGCTGAATTGTACATTGAAAGTAATTTTTTTTTAAATTCTGATTTTTAATGTCATTTATAGATTAGAATATTGTACATAGAACTTTTACCTACTCCAATAGGTATACTTGCTCAAAACATACAATTTCTGTAGAGAACTAATATACAGAAGGACTGATACATAAAATTTTTAAAAACTCTGTCAAAAAACACTTGCTGGATGTTAAAAACAAGATTTTAATATAAGATTCGCGTTACAACTAAATATAATGTAAGTTACATTTTAGATAAATTAGAATATAAGAAAATCTTGATTATTCTTGAAATTCTTATTTCAAATTTAAGGGATCATTTTCAATTCAATTGATGAGCTTATAAGATAGTTATTCTACTTCGTTTATATATACTTAAAAATATCACAATATTACAAATGATATTAATTTACTGTGAATATATTTTTACAGTTTTTTTTGTCTTCCAAACAATTTCATCTACATTTAAGTAAATCATATGTAATGACTGGCTATGGGAACATTTCTAGTAAATGAGGACGCGTTTAGAAATGTGAAAAAAATTATGTATGATTTAAATGAATGATTTAAAATCTATTATAAAGAAAATGTCATTAATCAACAAAGTTCCTCTTAAGGAATGTTTCCATGAACTGAGTAGATTAATATTAATTTTGTAAGTGACATCAGTGAAGAAAGCAATTTACTTTTCTTATGCATAAACACATTTTATTTGTTCAAAATAAAAAAGTAAATTATTTCTTAAATCGCGATATTATGATTCACTCATTTTATGAGTAATAAGTACTTAACTTATGTTGAATGTTCAACATTCTGATTAATACAGGCATTTAATACGTATCTAATAGTAAACAATTCACTTTATATTTTATAATTAATTTATTTTAGTATAACATCACGAATTACTTTATATTATTATTAATTGTGAAAAAAGATACTATTTCTGTGAGCATTGGCATACATATATATAATTATTAGAATCTTGCCAGACTCTGGTTGTGACCTTACGACTTGTGATTTTTTCTTTTAATTTCATAAAAAATCTTATAGTATTTAAAATGTTAGCAAAATTTAAAAATTTGTTATAAACTGATATTTAATTGATAACTCTATATATTTCAATAAAATAAAAACTCATGATGCCATGTATATCTTAGAAATATTTTTCCCACCTCATATATATAATATATAAAACTATTTTTATATAAAAATTATATTGGTTTATAAAAATATGAAAAAGTTTTTGTACATATTTGTACTAAATTCAAGTTTTCTGCTTTTTAATTTATCTAGGTATATCTGTGGCTTCCCGGTATAATCGAATCAGTCCACTTTTTTTGAAAATCAACATAACCCCGGTTTTGTATTTGTACCACTTTCAGTAGTAGCAAAAATTTTGCCGTAAAGCTACAATTCACCTGAAACAATCAGATAAGTCCATTTTTCAAATTTTGTGCCTGGAATAACCGGATAAGTCCATCATTTTTTTCGTTTATCGTAGTTATAATTTTATCTATTCAAATAGAATGTGAATATTTTGGCTAATATATATTTATCTGTTTATTTAAAAAATTCCTATACACTTTCAAATTATAAACATTTTTAAATTTTACAATATTAGTTTTATGTTTTAGTAAAAAAATCTACGAATTTGAACATTTTTATTATAGAAAGTATTTGCACTTTGCAGTGGCAAAATAGATATAAATGCAATTTAGAATCACCTTAAGAAATTAATTCGGGGAAATCGCTGATACAATATATATAATAATACTCATGCTGTCACTGTGTGTATATATATATATAAACGAAAACTGTTCTCCGGTGCAATAGTATTGGTACGTACAATGCTAAATTTATATGTGCACCCAGGGAGTAAAAAAGTGTCACCTTTATAAAAGATATTTATCGAAGATAAGCCTAAGATTATTGATATGATGAAGTTCTAGAAGTCTCAAATGTTCTGTATATAATATAATAGATAATCTATAACCAAAAAAAATTGTATCTGACACGTAATATGAAATAGCTGTTACTATTTGTAACTCAGTATATATATATTTAACGATTTTGCAAAAAGATTTATTGCAAGACAATCAAGGAGTGCGATTATATATAAATTGATTGAAAACAGAAACAAATATGGATAAGGTTAGAAATCACATTGTTATTTACCTTATATCACTATTAATAAAAGTTATTATTAATTAAATTTACATTTCATTCTTAGGCAAAGAAACGAAATATACCTCCTTTAGTTGGAAAAATATTGGCTGTGGATGTGTATATGACTGATCAATTTGTCAAAGTAATGGAAAAATTATTACCTCTTAGACAATTAAAAACACACTACAAAATGCTTGAGGTATATAAGTGAATAAAAAATATATTTTAAATTGCTGTTGTTAATATTCATGAATTACAGATTTCATGTCATGGATTAGTCTGGTTCCCATGTTGGATAGCTTTTATTTGGGTTTTCAACAGTCAGAATTTATATCAAATGCAAATTAATTTTTTGATAGGTAATTATAAACAAACTTTTAAACTACAAAAATAAGAATCTTATTTTTATATACAGAAGTTAAATTATTTTTTAGGTTTACTTTTGGATGTAATGATAATTGCTCCAATAAAAGCGATTACAAGAAGACGTAGACCGTCAAAGAATGATCTGCTTGAAATAGGTCCTGATAAATTTTCATTTCCTTCTGGACATGCATCAAGGGCATTTTACATAGTATTCTTCTTTTTACATAATTGGCCAGTACATTTCGTATTTATACCACCTTTATTATGTTGGTCAGTTTGTGTCTGTATTTCAAGAATTTTAATGAGAAGACACCATCTTCTAGATATTGGAGTTGGTGTAATATTAGACATACTTGAAGCATATTTTATTGGATTAATATATTTGGAAAAAAAAACTTGTACAGATGTTATTTGGTGGCTTACTGATGAAAAATTATGAAAGACTTACGTAAATTATATTTTTTAATATCAGCTAGATATTTTTAATAAATATTTTTTTAATACAATTTATACCAAATTATTTCAATATTTTTATTTGTTAATCTCAATTTTTATTGCAAAAACTGTCATGAATTTATGAAAAGTTATTTGTTTTCTATAATGACCATAAAAGGACTATTTTGATTATGCGTATTTAAGTTTTTTAAATCGTTATTTTAGGTTTATCTTCGTGGATATAGTTTAAAAAATGTTCATAACCAAAAAGTTTCTGTTTGTTGAGGTCTATTGTATACAATATTTCTGTGTGAAATCAAATCCTAAATAATAAGTGAAAAACGACTATTTAAGTTGTATATAGGGGAAGAGGTTCTGTTGTGGGCATGGTTTGGTTGTGGACACCCCTGCGCTTCTGTTGAGACAAAGCAGATGAGATTTTTCTGATAAATGTCATGTATGTATTCCGGCAGCACGTCTTTTTATGCCAAATATCGAAGCGAACAAACGCGTCTGCTTTATGCTGTGAGCAAATTAATTTTTGTATGCTTAAAAAAAATCGCAAAAAATTTATTTAAACTTTTTCAACTGTACTACAAATCAAAGTGATTCAATACAGGTGAGTGTAATGCATATTTATTGAGTAGGAATTGATTCCTACTTTGTGATGCAATATCGATTGCTACCAATATGTTGACACGAACAATTTTTTTCACCACTTCTCAAGATGGTTGGCAAATTCGGTTGTGGGCACCGAAATTAGTTCGGTTGTGGGCAC
>JAYJLV010041148.1:0-23227 GCA_036873485.1 Torymus texanus
CAGAAATATCTAAACACAAAATTAAACAAATAACGTTTCGATTACTTTACTAAAATCCTAGACTACTCTACTAAAAGTAAGACAATTGTTTGCAAAAAAATATTATTACATTACTTTTGCAAAGATGCTAGTCTGTATTACAGCTACAAATAAACACTCATTTTTCCAATCTCAACCACAATACCCTTTACATCTTCAACACTTCTTTTCGTACACTCCCTTGCAACCCTATATCACTACTTCAACTACACCGCACTTCAACAGAACTTCACGCGACCGCCTATCCTCGAAACCTTCAACACTACTGGAATGCCTTCCAATCTGTACCTTAACTTACCAAAAGGATGTCAGCGCTCATCCGCGCCACCAAAACGTATCCCTCTCACTTCTACCTCCGTACATATACATACATACAAGCCATACGAAAAATATCCCGACTTGTCTCAAAAAAACCCGTTAAAAAGATAATACTACACAGAGTCACACCTATATACACGCATACACATATACACACACTCACCGCGTGTTTGCTGCCGTGTGAGGCAGGTCTACTTTCTGGGCGAACTTGCTCTGCACGGCATCCTTCACCTGACTGGCAAGCCTTGCAGCCGCGGCTGCCGCTGCTGCTGCTGCTGCTTGCTGTTGCTGTTGCTGCTGCTGCTGCTGATGGTGGTGATGCTGCTGATGATGATGAGAATTGGTAGTAGTAGTAGGGGGTCCCGCGTTGTTGGTATTAACTGAGCCAACGTAACTTGGCTTTAGTATGCCAGCAGCCGGCTGGGGCGGCGGCTGGTACCTTGGTGGTACCGGCTGATGTTGCTGCTGCTGTTGTTGCTCCTGCTTCAGCGTTACGCCCTGGGACTGAGCCGGATGCTGCTGCTGCTGCTGCTGATGCTGTGATTTGGTCTTGTTGGACATTGCGCTGTTGCGCTACTCTCCACACGCGATTCTTCCTCTCCCTTTTGTTCCCACTCTCTTGCGGCGATGTTTTATCTTTCTCTCTCGCTCGCTCGTACCTGTGCGTATGCGTATATGTATATTTACGTATATATATGTGTATGTATGTATATACGTGTGTTTTGGGTAGCCCGGGGCTACGCGCCGTGTCCCATATCGGCAAAATACACTGCCGAGTCGTTCAGCATGTCCCACTCTCGCATCGTGTTATCTGGGTCGGTTGAAAGAGACAGAGAGAGATCGTCAATTTTCTGCGCTCGCACTTATGAGTATATATACCTGATTATCGGACTTTCTTCATTCCTTAACTGTGTGCAAGTATATAGTTGTTTTGCAGTGAGAAGGTAGGATAAGTATATATATGTATGTGCGTGTGCACACAAGTGTATAAGTCTTAGTCACAGCAAGATAGAAATCTCGCGGCTGTGGACGGCGAACGGCACTTTCTATATACGAGGCGGACAGAGAGAGAGAAAGAGAGTCCAGTTTGAGAGAAAAAAAACGACGTTGCTCTTTTGTGATCTACTGCTGGTTGACTGGGAATAATTGTCCTCGTAGATGAATGATTTTCTTCCGGCTTTGATGTAGATCTCTGTGGTTTTCAAATGTTTGACAACCTTTATTTAGTATATATAAAAATACTAGAAAACAAACAATATGCACTGTATGTGTTTAGAACGTTGCACTATAACTATTTCTTGCTTTAGAATAGAGTTAAAAGCCGATTACAATCCTTCGAGATAATTTTACGCATAAGGTAAAATTAGCGAAAGATGATAAGAGATGTAAACAAAGGACATAATCACCACACATATATAAGTATAATGATATATCACTTCAATTCAGCAAAAATGTGTGAATAGTCGATGATCGGATGTTGATAACGCGATGATCGGCACAAGCGAATTCCAACGATGCGAGTAAGTATGTACACATTGTGGAGTACAATAAAAAAGACACACACGTATATATACGTACGCACACTCGTAAAGGTGTGTGTACGCGTACGATGTACGCAAGACTCAAGAGAGTGGGAGTATATATACACACACCGCTCGTACACGAGCAGCACGCTGACTTTCCGTGGAGTATATATACGAGAGAGAAAGAGAGAGAGAAGGAGAGAATGGAATGCGTATAATCTCCTCGAACCCGGTGATCAATGCCAATCTCTTTCCTCGTCAATGCGTTTCCACCGATCACACACTTTATACACTATATGCTATATATTCGCACTACTATTACTACTACTGCTGTTATATTCTATACTCCAGATGCTCCGAACTAAATCTTATTCTATACACACTCAGTATATATACAATCAAGTCGAGCGTTCGGAAGCCTATGGCGTCTCCGTAGTTTTCTCCTCCGTAGTCGCGACCGCACCTCGGCGCTTGGAAAAAGTGAAATCCGCAAGGAGCTGCATTACGACGATGCTTACGTACACTCTCCACTCTTAATATACACCATCTTAACCGTATATCTTGGGTTTTGGAGCACTTGGAAAATCTGTCGCTTTACTATACAATGGGGAAAGTAGCACTCACTCGCGCGCACGGGTAAGAGAGACTGCCGCGCGCGCGCGAGCGATCAAAGCATGCTGCGGTAGTGGTAGGTGAGAGAGAGAAAGAGAGAGAGAGGGAGAGGAAAAATCTGTGCTCACGGGGCCCCGTAAAAGTAGGGAACGGGCCCCGCGCCGCGCCAGCAATATGGCGCAGAAGTGGAGGTAGAAAAGAAGGAGGAGCTCATGCGTGTGCACCTACCTTGGAAAGATTGGGGAGAGGGCAATGGTTTGACAGGGTGACTAAAAGGTGTGAAGGGTTTTTGAGAAATATATATGGGGCTATGGTAAAATTAGGGAATTGGTAATGAGTGATCATCGGTGTTGGGGACAGAAGTTTAGAGGTTGTAAATCTTCACTAAGTATGGGTATATTGAGGTTTGGCTTTTATTTTATTTTCTAAATTATTCTTTTATGGTCAAAGTATAATAAAAGTTCTATGACACTTTTTCAAAATCTTATTTCCTTATAGACTGTATAGAATTCAAGGTTATTTTAAAATGATGTAAGAACAATGTTTGGATATAATTTTAATGTTATTCCAACAATGTTTTAACATTTCTTTTAATAATATTTTTTCTTAGAACTCAGCATATAAATTTACCATGCACTTTATAAAACATATATTCCTTCTTAAAGAACAATTCAAAATACCGCTTCTACAAGTGAAAACGAAATCTCAGTCGTCCCTATATATATAACTTTACGTATACATCGGCACTCTTCAAAGAGCGATTTAAAGGGAAGGAATTCGACAGTCGTAACGTTCACCTGCTAAACGTCGAAAGAGGGAGAGCAGGTATAGATATAGATAGATAGCAAATACATAGCAGAAGGGAGAAACTGAGGAGGCATGCGGTGCTCTCGGCGCAGGTAAGTAAACCGAGCTGTCGCTAAAGCCACAATGGCATTCTACATGGTATATATACCTACCAGGTGCATCACTATGGGGCGTCTTCCTTATGTTAAACTTAAAAAAAAATCTCGGAATTCCGATGCCAGGAAGTCGACTGAATGAGCGCGGCTCGGCCTTGTCCTTGGCGTCTTTCTGACGTTGGTTTACATAAAAGGAAGATATTATTTTGGCAATTTTTTTTTAGAAGAAGGTTGATAATTTTTTTTAAGTTGATATCTGATAATGTTGTTTGTTTTATAAAATGTTTTTAGTTTATTATACGGTTAAAAATTAAAAAAAATTGTATTCTTAAGAAAGTTTTTGTTTATTGTTGAGAATCCTTACTAAAAAAATAGAATGAATGAAATAAAGTACGTTCTCCAAATTTGTTCCCACGATTCGATGAATAATATACGAAAAATAAATTGACCACATAATCAAATTACTTTCTCACCAATTCTCATCGCATTCTAGAACAACTCTATAACACTAACGAGCCATTGTATTCAATTTCAAAACTATGCAAATAGCATCTCACCTCGTTAAAATTTCATTCCCCCAATTATGCCGTGCATGTCCATGACACCTTCCCGTAATACCTTCATAAACTGACGAACTCACTCCCACCGACACTTGATAACTTCAAGCTCAAGTATCCCTGGATAAAGTAACTCTCTACCTGGATTTCCTTCAATTCCCTCCAGATGTCGCCACAACGCTCGCAAGTGTAATTATTCGCACTCTTTCTTCCTCACTAAGGAAGTTCACGCACGCGGCCTACCGGCCATGTCGCTTCACAGCAAGTATCGCCGTCGTTGAGGATTTCCGATTCATCTTATTACCGCTTGTCCCTGTTCTCAGTATATCACTCAGCTAAAGACGACCACTAAGACGACGACGACGACGATATCCTCAAACCACAATGTGCAAATATTCGCCAACAACGGTCAATCGACCCGAGGTATGCAGAACTTTTTCATTTACACGCGTGCAGATGAGTATACGTAGATATATATAGATATATATGTATATATACTCTCTTACAAAGTATATAGTCAATTTTATGGGAGTAGGGAAAACCCATGGAGGCCAAGCGCGAGTGAGGGTCGTTCGAGGCCTCACGTGTGTATATTTTTCTTATGCATCTCCCGGCGAACTTTTTGGGACAGCGCGGCTTATCGACCCGCCGCTAGTTTTATTAACGGCGGTGTGTATACGCACGGCGTTATATTTATCTATATATATATGTATATACACATAACAACGACAATGACTTTATATATATACATATATACATAGGTATACGATATGTATGTGTATATAGGTAAGTGTATATATTGATTTCGGAGCAGAGAATTGGGGCGATTTATCGAGCGTTCATCGATTGTCCGCGTTATTTTCGGCTTCGCGTAAAGAGTCTTGCAGCGTCCAACGAGGCTGTGTTTTTACACTTGTTTAATTATTTTACAACACGCGCGCACGTGAGTAGTTGAGATATATATTTAGGACTTGAGGTTGGTCAAGGAAGATCTGGGTCCTTTGAAATAATTACAGACAGAAGGTGTATAATTAAAAGCGTTTATTGAAAGACTTAAAGAGTGCGACTAGCGCCGACGGCTGCTGGATGAGATATCTGATAAAATTTGCTTGCGCGATGTATAAAATCGTGGTAGCTCGCAGGCGTGGGGTGTAGAGGGTGCCTACGTATGGAGAGGCAGAGCGACTAGAAGTCCGGCCTTGGAAGAAGCGTCTGCTTACGACGACGGTCTTGACGACGGTCATCACCGCGAGTCCCCACATATATAAGGTGATGATGATGGTCAATATTCAAATTTAGATGAAAACACACGCGAGGGTGTATGTCTGTGATGTTTTCAAAACTGGATATAAAGAGAAGCGCATAAGTAGTGTAGTGGCCAATGCCATCGTTTCATTGCAATATGATGTACATTGCATAACGCGCACGTATACGCACGCGAGTTGGGAAAATTAAGTCGGATGTTTGTATACTGCCAAGTGTATCTCGCGTCTGTTTTCATTTAGCCGAATCGCCCCACCGCACCTCGGATGATGTTTAGGTTTATTACATAAAACCTATATGTTATATCGTATATATGCATGCACTTGTCGAGAGTTATTATGAAGAAGATAATTTTGGATGCGCGCGATGCGGTGGGGGATTCGAAGCGTGACTAATGCAATCTTTCAAGCGCTTCGCTAGTCTATAATATGTATATATATAGGATTAATCGGATTCTTGGATTCGGCAACCACGTGACGTAGGTATATATATATAAGTATAGGAGTGAATTCGCCATGACCAGATTTCGGTAGCGATTCATCACTGTAAAAAAAAAGTCGCTGAACGTCGGGCGCACGTGCATATCTGAAATTCAAATTGATTAATAGACATACACACGCGGTCTATTGAATTTATAAAAACTCGTGGATCAATGGCGGAACCGGTTATTTATAAGCAGTGTCTGCATTTGAAATAGACTGTGTGTATTAAGTGTATGTCACGCGTGTGGTTGACGCATGAGAGATGGAGATTCTCTAATGAAAGAGAACTACTTTAGAAGAAGAATAATTTCTCTCTCGAAAAAAAAACGGAGAAAAGGGTAATGAATAATGCTCGAGCCGTTATATATAGATATATTCTATTTAATGAGATTGACGTAAGACTCTGCGAATCGTAATGCAAATTTTCGATTTATCGCACACTCGTTGTCGACAACGACGCATAATTCGTTTTCGACGGGTTAGGTAGTCGTGTCACTTTATCGTGACGGTGGGAATATCAGGAGAATCAATTATTCTTATAGTATATATATTCCAATGAAGTCATGTATTGAAAATCGAAAATTATAGTTTGTAAAGTATCATTTGGATAGATAAACAAATAAATATTTATAATTAAAATTCAACTGATAAAATATGCATATATTCTAATAATATTCTATGACAAGTGCATATATATATATATATATATATATATATAATAAATTCAGTAGAACTGAGTTTTACTGTTGCTTCCGAGAAAGATAAAATTATGATCTCACTCGAATTCTTACTTCGTTTGTGAAAGCCAGTACCGAAACATAGACTTTTTTTCATATTTTCCGGATATTCCCCGCGAGTAAGAGCTTCTACTTACTATCATATATCGAATTCCATGGAAGAGACAGCGCGGCGAAGTTATCCATGAATCATTAATGAACTAAAAGATGATTTCACAAATTCATTGAATGCTAATTTATTCACCCCGCAGTCGTATAATAAGTGAATTCACGTGTAGTGATGGCAAATATACCTGTCAGAATATGCTTAATATAAAAATCCATCAAGAGAAACATGAGCCGTGCGTCGGAAAAACAGCGTCTTGGAACTAATCCGTATAACAGCCCATGAAGTACATTTCAAGTTCAATTTGCAAACCGAATACATACGTATACGGTACACACACACATACGCAGCTTTTTACGTCTCATCCAAGAAACTCGGATCAATCTAAACCGACGAATGACATTTCTTACCACTCGCGGACAGGACGTTCGCGGTCAATATACAATATACAGACACAAGCAGCGCATTATAAGCTCCGATATCAAAACAGTCTTCTCCTTTTTATATCACATGTTTTTTTTTAACGCGCGATACACAGACTAGCCTTATTATTAATAACAGTTTTTTTTCTCCATAGCTATTTATAATTAGATTATGATCGAAGAGAGAAAACAAAGCGTTGAGTCAAGGTGTTATAGTGCACAATTTCCGTGAACTCATCGTTACTCTATATACATATATACGAGAAAAACATATTTTTTGGTATAGGTATGGTATATAACCAGTGTCTTTACTATATACGAACACGACGGTTCCGTGAAAAACTAATGCTATGCATGATTTGATAAAATTTACTTTAACGGACGATGAATAATTAATAGAACGCGCGCGTCTCTTTTAATCTGCAACGCGCGCGACCGCCCATAACACTCATAATATATAACTCCAGCGGCGGCATGCTATATATCGATCGCTTCGCCGCACGCGAGTTGTTGATAAAAAAGAAAAATGCATATAAAACGGAGAACTTTTTCCGGTGCGGAGAGTTCTGAGATGGAGAAAAACAAACCTGTATAGTATACGCGGGAGAGCTACAATTAAGCTAATTTTCCGTAGCCAGACGCAGTAGCGGCGCAATAGGTAATGTTAATAACATGGCTACGCGCGGAAATTGTGCGTCGAGAGAGAAGCGAGTTTTTTGCGCTGCTGTAGTGTATATATTATAGTTATACACGGGAAATCGTTGTTACATTCGTGTTGAGGCGGGAAGACATGAGGGTAGTGTTTAACCACGTGCGCATATGTGGAGAATGTAAAGGTGTATATAGATATATAAATATGGTTGGAACGCGAAATCGATCATAATCTAGATTAAATTGACGTGCGCGGAGTTTGTGGGCCGTGATTGAGAAGTTAATGGGTTACTTTTTTTTCCTTCGATGTTTGACGCGTATACCGCTTTTTATGTCGTTCCGAAGCTTTTGTAAAAAATTATCTTTATGCAATGTGCGGTTTCTGTATCGGTACTGTAATTGCATTTCTTTGTCTTATGTGCATATATATGCGTTAATTGCAGTCATACGTTACCGTGAAGAAATTTGTGAGTTAAGTAGCACGTCGTACGGTTGAAAATCAATGAAATTGTGTGACTGCGTGACGATTCCATGGACAATTTTCATATATAGGTATAAAGTTGTTCTCAAAACTGCTATAATCAAGATTTATTCGAAATTGTTACTACACAATTAAAAATAGATTACGAGTGGAAGGAACTTATGTGAGGAAATATGAATTTTTTCTTCTTTTTTAAATCATAAAGTATATAGAAAAACCGTGTATATTACGTCTTCCTTTTTTTTTAAGTTGAAACTTTTTAAGAAAATTGCAAAAAGCTCTCTTTTTTAAATTTCAACTATATTGTACCTAGAAACGTCCTAGCTAAAGTTTCCACTTAGAAAATAAAACTGGAAAAAAGAGTTTTCATTGACTTTTTTGAAAATTAAAAAATGTGGATTCCTTAAATATTATAAAAGTTAAACTTGAATACCGAAAAGGCATAAATATACATGAATTGCAAGAATTGCCTGTTTCGATTTTGAAGAAATGTAAATGAAATCTCTTTTCTCTACTTTTATTTTCTTTGTCGAGACTTTGGTTAACACGATTCTGGACTAAATGGATGAGGTTTAAAAAAGAGGACTTTTGTGTCATTTTTTTAAAAAATTTCAACTTTTAAAAAAAACATCAGGAAAAAACGTTTTTATCTATACTTTTGTTATATGAGAAATAAGAAAAAATCTGTTCAGAAAGTATACGCTTTAAAAAATTTTGATCAATTTTGAAGCCGTAATAAATAGAAATTTTGTGTGGAAATCTTCAAATGTATTGATATTTCATGTAAATTGATGAATCGAAACATGACAGCGAATGTTATCAGCAAGCTTGTAAAGATTCCACAAGACTATATGCGGTTGATTAAAATGTTTCTATTGATCATGAACGAAACAATGTCAATCATCCACTTGACCATATATACCACGCTGCTCTGAAAAATTACTAAGGCGCCATTATCGTCATGCAGCAATTTACATGGAAATTTCCGCAGGCTAAATTTAAAGCGATTGAATGAACGTAGTGTAGAGATCTTCGTCTTGAAATACTCGAAATTAATGAAATTATATCTTAACGAGCCTCTGCGACGTTTCTCTCTCTCTCTCTCTCTCTCTCTCTCTCTCTCTCTCTCTCTCTCTCTCTCTCTCTCTCTCTCGCTCTCTCTATCTGTCACTGCCTGTGCTCGCTTGAATTTTTTTTTATCCCCCCGCAGCGTATATTAGATTGTTAATTGATAAGAAGCGGATATGTAAGAACGTCGGAGCGGTATTAAGTGACTCTCTGAAGCTCTAAAAGCATCCCGAAGTAAAATTTTGTTATATAGTTGAAGTTATTTCAGTGCACGACATAGTAGAGTACGTTCGTACTGTAGGTTGCGAAAGAAATTTATACTTTTACGCTACGTCAAACTCGATTAGAAGCAGGAAGCGCAATGAGAGCAGTAAAATATGGAAATGTGTAAGTATGCGCGCGGATGATGTTTTGAAATTAGTTTTTGCATGTTTCATGGATTATTTCTAGATATAAGCGTACACGCATGCACGTATTTTTGTATACGAACTTATATATGCGTATATGTGTGTATGATGATGTGTAAGCGCAAAACCAGTCGCTGGAGAGTCGGTATCTACTTTTAGTATTGTGATGAATATCAAATTCGGTATACGCAAGTTTCCTCGTCTTAGAGAAACCAGCCTTTCAACCTTCAGCTGACTTTGATTTTTCTGCACTTTTGTTTTTCAAAATCTTTGTTTTACTTACGTATATACGTTATTAGAGCTCAGACAGATTGTGAATTATTTATGATACATTGATGTTTTCAGACGTAACAATGTGCGAGTTAAGAATAACTATCGAATGATTAATAAGTTGAAAAATGTAAACAGGCATGATGATTTATTCGAATTTTATGCAAATTTATGGAAGATTTCATTTTTGAAAATTTTTTAGCAAATATTTTATAATTACTTTCGTTTAAGATATTACGAGGAAATTTTCGCTTAAGTGAATCTATTTTTAACAAAGTTTATCTTGTGATATATGTTGATCTTATTAACCACTAATAAGTGTTTAAACATCATTAGCAAGTTTACCGCTTTTACGTGATAATGCTTACAGAATATATTCATGGATGAGATTTTTACGAGCGAAAGCTCTTTAGTCAGCATATGGAAATATCTGTGATAAGATTTTTTGGAGTACGATAAGCTTTACAATTTTCGATTATCACTATGTAAATATAATATGTTAATAAATTATCAATTTTATCGAGACATTTTTTTTTAGTAAATTTTTTAACCATCATAATTTTATTTCATTTTTCGTTCGCATTAAAAATGAAACACAATATTTTACAACGGCATTCCGACAAAACAATAATTCATACCGCGGACATCATATAGTTTAAGTACTTCTGTTTCGCTATACTCTATCGTCGTTTACCTGCTTTTAATGATCTTACGAAGAGAAAACTATTTTCGCTGCTATTTATTTTCAGCTCCACTATCAAATATTAAATTGATGTTACGGAAAATTATAACTTATAAACTCGCTATTTACGATAGAAATTTACGATACTTTCTCGCCATCCTCTCTCTATCCACTACATTTAAAATTGACTGACCTATATTATTCTTCATTTACTTTACATATACACTATATGTCAACTTTATAAATTGAAAACATCTAACGATAGTAAAATCGTAATTAGACAGAGATTAGAAATGACTCTATTCAATAAATAACGATTACAGATAAAATCCACCTCTCTAGTACCAAGATAAGGCACGCAGTTTATTCGCAAAAATATAAAATTAATAAGCTGTCAATTAGTCCAACTCCGTCCTAATATGTTAATGTTGTGAGTGCAAGATTGCTCTTAAAAGAAAAAAAGAAGCGCTGTAATTATCATAAATTTTTATCTTTACAAGCATTCGCGTATTATACATAAAAAAACATTTCCATACGACTTTAAACCTTTTTTCTTTACAAAACCGCATAAAAAGAATTTCCAAACGAAAGAATATTTCTTTTCTCTTGATAATTCTTCTCTCGTATACTCTCCGATCGTCTGACTCATCCTCCGCTTCAGAAAAAGCGCCATATCCGTCCTCACAAGATACTCGAGCTCTTTCTCTCTCTCTCTCCTTCTTTTGCAAAAAAGGGAACCCATCACCATCATCATCAGCATAGAGAGAGTCGAGACACACATCTGAACTCGTCTTAACTGGTCTCGTGCGTCTCGTCGTAACAAAGTCTGTGATGCAATTACAGTAGCGCTCCCGATGTATTTTCGTCTAACTCTAACACAAGCGCGCGAAATATCGAGGCCTAAAGCCGGTGTCTGATATATATACATATATACGTGACGACGACAACGACGCCGGCCTCCGCGATCTCTCTGTGTGTGCATAATTCGAAGGGAGTAGGGAGGGAAGTAGCAGCAGCAGCAGCAGCGGCGGACGTTAGCGGCGCCGGGTAGATTTACGTTCGCCAGTGTCTGCGCTTCTCGCGTCGTCGTGACGTAGTACGGCCCCTGCCAGTATAGAGGTAGTACAGTAGTACTACGCGCGCTCTCCGCATCATTCGCTCAGTAGACCGGCGAACCTCAAACCGCGTGGATCGTGTACGAACACACACACACACGTGTCCTCGTGTGTTTGTGTGGATATATATATATATATATATATATATATTGTGTGTGTGGGTGGGTGTGTGTTTGTATATATGTGCGATCGTGTGCTCCGGATTGTGCGAACTGGAGCAAACGTATATAACGTAGAGGAGAGAGTATCGAGCGAGGATTCAGTGACGTAGCAGGACTCGACGACGACGACGAACACTGTATATAGCGTGCACAGAAGGTATATATATACATATATTTTTTTTTTCCTGTATGCATATATATATATATATATATATATATATAGTATGTAGTGGGGGAGTATGCGAGGGTTTTATTGAAGGAGTGTGCAAATCGCATGCGATGCATGTCACTGTTTATTTTTTATCCCGAGGACTGCTATTCGTGATATGAACGAGTGAGACATAGAGAAAGAGAGATAATATCGTTGGGAGATCACATTATACTCGAGATAGCAAAAAAAAATGATTCAACTGTACACACCGGTGGCTTTATTGAGAAGTGGTGGTATTATCAGAAAGAGGTGTTATGATTCACTGACATAGCAATTTTTTAGGAATAACAAGGGTTGCCTCTGATTTTGCAACGCGACATGCATGCGTGCGATTATGAGGGTCGAGCAGGATACAATGTGTTTCGCAAAGTGCGTCAATATAATGTTCTAGAAATTTTAAAGCGGAGGTTTTTTTTTATCTTGATTGCCACCTGCGTCTGTGTCTACCTAACTTTTTTTTTTTTTTTAAAGCCTTTACCAAACTAAACACACAAACCATATATTATACTCTTTTTATCGTCGTCCACCTCATCAAATATTTTCCCAACGGTTCTCGTATATATAGAGACAGTAGTATTAATACCGAGTGTACCGGCAAACGGTGAGAATAGCGAAAACTGTTATCACCTTCACAAACGTATATCGTGCAGAAGGTGAGAAAAGATAAATCCCGCGAGTCACGCGGCGTTGTCATATACTTAACGGTTATCCCTTTCGTCTACACATCACCGGCGGCCAGTCGCAACATCCCCATCGCGTGTACCGTGTATATACTTTCTACTTTCCTTGTTGTATGAATATAGTGAAACGCTCACTTCCGCGTGTGATGCATGTGTGCATATATGCACCTTGCTGCACTCTCGTAACGCACAGTACGTAAACACACGAGAGGTTATATACCTGATGCGATGCCACCCTTGTGGTAGGTGGACGCGCGGCGTTATGTATTTATCGAGCGGCCAAGTCGTGACCCGCCCCGCGTGCGCACTGCACACGCCGGTGTGTAGAGGTGTAATACTTAAATAAGTGCATGTACATATATACCTATATAGGTACATCTTTGCGTTCGTATATACGTGCGTGCAAGAAAAAGACTATATACAGATACCTGTGTGTGTGTGAAGAATCGCCGGTATATATAATTGCTTTTCGACGAAGGGAGAGAGAAAGGGCGACGATCAAGGCTAACGCCGCCGACAGCAGCCACGAGTGTGCACAACTTGCACTTGCGCGCATGCATACATATATATATTCGTTATGTTTATGTGGCTTCGACTTTTAACGTGTCTATTGTTGTGCAAGATTTGGGGTTTCCAAAGAGCTTGACGGTATGTAGAGTAGAAGTTATTAATAATGTAGCGATATGGTTATGGAAATTAATGTTTGAGCAGTGACTAAGCGAAAAAATAGAGGTAAAATGCGCGAAACATTCCAGTGGTCTAGGGAAATTCGTTTCAATGAAAATGTGCTGCACGTGGAATAATACGAATGACGTATTGATATGACGCGGAATTGTGAATTTCAATTTTTTTGCATTGCGGGACAACAATAAAATTTCTGTATATGAAGTGCATTGATAAACGCGTAGAATAGGTTATGTATTTAAAATAATATTAACCTTTATAAGGTCAACATTTTTTCTTCGAAATTCGACATATTCTGGTATTATGATTTACATAAATAAACAGTCAACAAATTATGCTTATAAAAATTACAATTTTGATAATTTTGGATTAGGAAAATTGTATATTTATTGCGTTTTCAGGGGCATCAGCAAAAAAAGTTAAGTTGGAGAACCGATTCAGAATGATGTATTTGAAAGTTGAATTAGATAAGGAGAGCATGTATCTATTTTTTCGGGGAATATAGATCATATTGTTATGTAGAATATGCTGATAAAGATTGCAATTCCGGTAGTTTTTGATAAGGAAAGTCATAAGTTTATAACATTTCCAGGGACTTCTCCAGATGGAAAGTTATAATTATTATAGTATTATCTACAATGTTCAAGATTATACAACTTGTTCCGAAAATGTATGTTTTACTACATATTACGAAAATAATATTACTCAAGAATTTCTAAGTAACTTTTTAGCACACGAATAGTTTCCATGTTTTACAGATGTAACAAGACCGTCAATCATTGTACACGGAGGTACTTGTATTGATAACGTTTTTATAAAGTCAAACACTATAAATATTATGTCATATAAAATTGAAAATCCTTTGAATGATTATTTTCCACTATTTGTAAAATGTAATAACGTAAGATTCTGCTCCAACGATAATAATAGAACTAACGAAAGAATTAACTGTGATAAACTAAAAAAAATTGCTAATGATGTTGACTGGAATTTAATACTATAACAATATAAGAAATAAATTATCAAAGTTACCAAAATTATATATTTGGATAGAGCAGAAAATTCTAAACCGAAAGTTCCTTTACCATTTTTTGATATTTTTTTATTTTATTTTATTTTTTACCAGAGTACAAATAGTTACATCAAAATATGCTACATGGTATAGCTGATGACAAAACGAAATCCTACAAATATATGTAGTAAAACATACATTTTCGGAACAATTTGTATGGAATACTTAGTTTATCTTTCGCTTGCAAATAATAGCGGTTTTAATGAAAATTATCTTAGTGAAGGTATAATAAAAATAAATTCCAAAGTATCTGGTTCGCCAGCGTTTTTGACGAAGAGTTGCAATGAAAAGAAAATAATCCTTGGAAGGTGCTTTGTGAAAAAGTGGATTAGTTTCTTTCGATTATTACAATAACAAAAAGCTACTTGAAATAATAAAAAAAGTTGGGTTTACACGATCCCGCAAAATTTGTCTGTGGTACTAGTTGGCTTAATTTTTCACGGAATTTTAAGTTGTGACAAATTTAAATCAACGTCCAAATGTTTTAAAAGTATGCAAAAACATCCATATTAATTATTACAAGGTTTTTCTTATTATTGTTTTAATGAAAAATTAAAAACTGATAAGATTCCGTTATTTACAGCATATAATTGATATTCGTAGTAAATGAAATTTAAAATCAATTTATCTCAACATAATTTAGAAAAAAAATAAGATTTATTTTTATTGGCATCAACACTCACAATATTTCCATTTGTAATAAATCTAGTACTGGGAACTAATCGAGTGGCCAAAGCGGAACAAAAGCTCATTATTTCATTCAGAATTATTCAGCTACCAAGAGATTTTATCGACTTCGAGACACCTTTTTATTTTTTAACATTTAAAGAAGTAGTACAAATTACTTTAAAAATTAGATCAACCAGTAATAAAAATTACTAAAAAATATAGCATCAACCATAGAAAAGAGACGAGAAGACGGATATAATTTTTGACACTATAGTTTTTGTTAAGTACTATACTTTATTCTCATAAAACTTAGTATACTTCGCACTTAAAACATCGAGCACGAAATATGCTGAATAAAATAGTATTTATGTTATAAACATCCAACCACAGTTGTCCGATGCGGTTACATATATTGTCAGATACCAGAAGCACATGGTGACCAGCTTTAGAAGGAAACCATAAGTGTGCGACATTCCCTTATCTCTAGAAAGCATAAAACGCTCGCACGAACCGCATAAGAAGCTCTCGAAAGGCCTATATATAATCTCTGCACTTTTTTTCGGGAACTTCGATAATCTTTCCATTCAGTTTTCGATAAAAGCGGAAAAAATTTGAGTCGATGCAAAGATACTAAATGTTGCATCATACGCTCCGAATTCATACGTACATGTCCTATATAATACCATTTTTGGCATGCCAAATTTAAAACGAGAATACTACGGTTTCCTCGAAAAAAAAAAAAATTCCTCGAAACCTTACAACTGTAAAATACCACATTATCGATTCCTTATATTTTTTCAGTAAGTATACACACGCATACACGCATACACTAATTCCAAAGTAATTTCCTTCAACCGATAATAAAAAATAAAGAAATAAAACAAATATAATTTTTTACGTTACAAATTACTTTACTCACACAAACACACACCTACACAGACACATACTTACTTGACATTAGCGCGCTAATAATCGCTGCAGCATGTACACCCGCGTGTTGTTACGAAAATAATACATAGACACACATACCCAGGCGCAACAGAGGTATAAAACAGCTGCGTAAAAGCTCTTGCCCTCCCCGTGTGAACGTGCGCCTACACAAACAATTGATTCGAGAGAGAAGGTCGAAGTTCTAGACGAGAACCGCGTGACTGCTATATACCTGTTCCCCGCGTAAACGCTTGAGAGTAATACGGAAAAAACTCGCCCTCGGAAAACACGCGTGTCGTGTTTTTCTTGCCATACTGCCGTCTTGTGAGTTATACCTTGAAGGATGTCTTACACAAATTTTTTACGTTCTCTCTTAACTTTATCTCGCTCGAACGGATTAATGCTTAATATTTCATCCCGTGCGTAATTATTCCCTTTTTTTTTCGTTCTCTTGCTCTTGTCCGGTCTTCATATGCGCAGGCACGCGTGCATATATGTGTACTACCGGTTATTAGATTTATAACGTGGCCAGCGCGTGATGTCATCGGTAATAATTCTCAACGCACTTAAGCCGGTACTAAATGAGGCCCCATAAACTTTTGTATAATTCAAGTGTCCGCTCACATATATACGCGCGCTATATGCAGTAAAAGCACGCATCATGGATACGAAAACTCCGCTGAATCATTCATTCTTGAAAAGAATTCGCACGTGAAGTGGTATTTTTTTTCTCCCTTTTCCACTTATTGCACGTGCACGTGCGTGTGGCCGTTGAAAAAATACGTTTCTCCCGTTCTCTTATCGTTATGTCATCGTGAATCCATTTCTCGGCATATACATTTTTTTCCCTTATCGGGAGATGAGTAGGAAAGGAACGTTGATATCGTCTTCTGATATATATATCTGATTGCCATTATTCACTCGGTACGATCGCATCACACGATATGCATTGAACTCACGTTGCATTGCACTTTGTTCATTACCGAAGGCCGCCATAGTCGTTCACAAGACGAGCCTTTCACTTCTTTTTCCTGCGTCGCGTGAATAATGTGTATTATTTGTCACAAGTAAATAAGTACATATAGAAAAAAATATATGATTGCCATCCAAGGTAGGCCGTTGTAATAGAAAATTTGCATTTCGTGTATATATATATATATATATATATATATGTATAAGTGCGCGCACACGTTTCCCCTTTTGCCGACTAACGCATGAGCTTATCGACCCGACACGCAGCGCACCGGTTTTGTCAAGTCCCTCGTGTTTATTTTACCGGTGTCTTCTCGTCTTACACATACACACCTATACAGGTACGTACAGGAACTCACTGTCATTCTTCGTTTTATGATTTTATCGCGTAATAATCGCTAACAACATTGTTATCAATCGAGAGCGTATATACATACAATATATACACGCATAGTAACGCAATCGTTTCCGAAGTTACGTTTAAATCGTCATGAGATAAGATTTTGCCGAGGATTATTAAAAATGTGTGTCCCTCCTTGCATCGTGCAAACATATATAAACTGCTTGTAGACTACTAATCGAATCAATTATCATTACAATTGTTTCAGAAAATCAAGGTTCCCACAGCGCGTCCAATTGGAGGCAGAAAAAGAAAATACCCGTAGAGAAGTGACCACGCACGTGCGCGTAAATAAAAACGAGGAAGAAGCCGGATATACGTTATCGCAAAACGCCGACAAAATCAAAAAGAAAAGTAAAAATGCAGCGACAAGACGAACGAGACACGGTTGCTTACAAGGACGTTGTGATAATAGGTATATATGGTGTATATACATATATTTGTGTGTTATGGCATAGTTACGAAAGACACAGAGAGAGACAGAAGAATGAGAGAGAGAGTGAGAGAGAGAGAGAGCTATTAATATGCAAGACCATCCTCTTTATATAGTTTTAATTGGTTTGAGCTCTTATGAAATAGTGATACGCAGTTACTTGCTACATTGATACTACTGGAGTATTGTTCGTGGAATATAAATATATAGTGTGTATATATCCTGTTTCCAGAGAGCTTTTATTACATTGCAGTGCAAAAATATGAGTGTTAATTTGATAATTAGAAAACTGCAGTCTGTCTCTGATAAACTTGAAAAAATTTTGTTCAATTTTATAAATCTTGCAAAAACAACTGGTAACTTGTAATCTGGATGATATATAAAAATATCATGTAAGATACATTTTTGATACAATTTTAATTAAAAATTTTGTGGAATCAATTAAAATAGTTTTATCGGAATTGAATAAAGTATTACTAAAAATGGCGCAATATTGTTAATCATTTTCGGTTATTTAAAAAGTGCAGTTTAATGCAAAATTCAGGATTGTATTGACTGATTTTACACTAATTTTACGATAAAGAAAAATGTTAATTGGACGATATTCTACTGCTAATTATTATCAATGCGTTGATTCATAATGGAAACTGGCGAAAGTACGTTAAACATTTCATTTTAATCAACTCGGGTTTGTTACACATTTGTAAATTTCCTATCTATGCAGAGTCATTATAAAGTCATTATATTTCATCATACATTTTAATACCGCGTCCATTATGCTATTGTAATTGTCTATAGATAGCAATGAGCAACATTAAGAAGCTGTTGACACGAAATGAAAATTTATCTGTTTTATAACGCAATCTATTATAAACAAAGTAGGCTACTTCTATTTTTGAAAATGCTCAACGAGATATTCACGTTCGTAGATATGCTAGATTGACAAAATTGGCAATGTGAAACCAAGTAGATTTTTCAAAATAAATGAACTATTATAGCACTTTTGCTGCTTGATGAATTATACGATGAATTCGTTCTTTCCCGTAAAGCTAATAAAATATTACAACTAGTTTTGCAAAAGTTATGGTAATGTCTTGCAAAGCGACTACGGTCTATGAAATTTAAAGGATTATATATTTCAAAAAAATTTACTTAGCTGTTTTAAAAAATTTTTTATCGCTTTTGCGGTTTATATAAATTTAGAGTAGACGTTCTATTATTTTGTTTTGATATTTGACTAGAAAAATTATCTTCTATTATTATACTACTATGCAAAATTCTGACGGTCAAATATCAAAGGATTTTTTTTTATCTTCAGTGATATTTTTGTAATATGAAACAGTATATCATTTGTGTCTGATTTATAAATATAAACAGCAGTACAATATATTCCATTTGAGATCATTACTCAGGCTCAGTAAAAGAAAAAAGAGCCAACTGTAATAAGGGTTAAAATATCATGTTTGGACCTTGTAAAATTTATTGTGTAACGTCATTTTCCATTTTTTTTTTCTCCGATATATATCTGTGCTAGTTTTCGAACAGAATCAATACAATTGTAGTTGATTAAATTTTCCATTTTAATAAAAATTGAATTATAAATTCGATTATTAAGGGTAGGTGCTTAGTTTTTATTCTTTCAAGAAACCATAAATAAAACGTACACAGATGTTATAAGCGCGGTTATTCAGTTTCTATTTCTGGCATCTTCAGGCACTTTAGAGAATTTATTTAAAAAACTTATTTAAGATTACATTTTAACTAAGGCCTCGTAGGGGAGCGACTTTGCTTTTCGCGAGTCCAAACAATGCTGACTGTAATTTAAGTCTATACTTTTTTAAATAGCTCAAACCCCTAGAATATCGGTTTATTTGTTTAAAGAATCTGTTATTTTAACGGACCTGTGTTACACTTTCTCCAGTATAAAAGTTTCAATTAACATTTCACTGTACCTACCAATACCTGCCACCCCACTAACCAGTCGAATTTTCAACCCACAGGCAATGGTCCTAGCGGCATCTGCCTATCGTATCTCCTCGCGGGCAACTGGCCGCATTACACTGGCGAAGCACACCCTGGTGATGAGATGCTGACCGCAAGGTTGCGCTACAGCGTTGCCACGCAAACCCCAGCACTATCTAGTGACGCCTGTCCAGCCTGCCAGCGGGAGCAGCAGGTTGACGAGGACGCGGCTCAATGTTTCGTCGGCTGCGCCAACCGCGAGAACCTCGAGTTCCTTGCGGCTGGTCTCGAGGGTAGAAACGCTGGTAAACCGCTGTCACTATTAATGGATCAGCTGCAACATCCCTGTCTTGACGCTGGGATGGATGTACCATCACTACTCGACTGGAGGTCGCCTATGGAGCACGCAGAGCACAGGGAGATTGACCACGTCGTATTGGGCAAAGGACCACCCGGAGGTGCTTGGCATGTTAGTATGGCATACGATTTTTTCTCTCTTTTTGTTGAGGAGTTTTGGAAATTGTTGAAAAACCTATTGTAGATTTATTGAGTCTGTGCGCCGTTGTCAGAAGGATGTTTTGTCAGACAGATGGTTAAAAAAGATTTGGTATATAGAGGTAAGGATTGCATGTAGAATTAGTTTTTCTTTATTAATGAAGAACGAATTTGCGGCGTGATAAAAAATTTGTACAGTTGTAAACCTTTCTTGATCGTTGTCAAAAGTGTACGAAATGCATATCGAAAATTTGGCGTTTTATTTGTAAGGGCAATACTAATTTTTAATGAAACCTTCTTTCCGCATTAGTATATATATTTGCTATGATACGATTTTACATAATGATAACTGAATGCAACTTAATTTTACTCAAATCAACACGGGATTTTATGAACACATTCTTAACGTGTTTTATTACTAGCTCTACTAAAAAATGTACAGATATTGCATCGATTGACTTGAGGAATGTAAAAATTTTATGATTACGGGCTCCGGCCGTTTTTTGCTTTATCGTAGTTTAGCTTGATTACGAGCAAAAATTATTTTATATTGTACAGTAAAATCCATTTAGCTTTGAAAAAGCAATATTATGCTATATGCCGCACGTTTTGGAGCACATTTATTATTTCAAAAGCACATTGTAGAATATTTTTATTTACATTTAATTATTCGAACTGCATGTAACAACCATTTTAACGAGTTAGACTATAAACAAACATAATTACGAGAAATCAATGTTCATAAAAATGTCTCTCGTAAAACTTTCAATAATTATAGACACAGCAATTTTCATTTCCTCGTTCCTCCTACCCACCATGCCTATACGTAAAAATAATTCCTTACGCAACGTCAGAAATAAATTCGCGAAGTAAGCGCATTCGTCGCAAAAATAGCTCATCGACCAACAGTAATAACAATAACAACCTTCATTGCTTGATTATTTCACTTTATAGAATTTGGATCCAAACGTATTGACGATAAGTTTGAGCCGCTGGATGTCCCTACCTGGCCTCGATTTACGAGAATGGCAGGCAAGCATCGACGCTGACGAACTTAGACAAAAGCTGCCGTACTTTGCAAGCGAGGCAGCGATCGGCGCGAATTACAAATCAATGCGGGTGCCAATTGGCATCGTTGCCGCCTACTACAAAGACTATGTTGTGCGGCAAGGCCTAGAAAAGTACTTTCAATGGTGAGTAAAGTATACTTTGTTGTAAATATATATTGCATGTGCGTGTGTATATACTTTTTATGATCATTATACACTACGCTTAAAGTATACACTTTTATTCTAATGACATGGTTTTTTTTCTGTAGCGGCACGACAGTCACCTCGGTAAAACCCATTCCAGGTGTGGGCAATAACGAAAACGAGTACGGATGGTTGGTTCAAGGATATGAGCTCGAAAGCGGCCGACAGTTTCAGTATCGATGTAAAAGTGTCGTCCTTGCAACGGGCGCCACAGACTCGTCGAACCGTCTCGGCGTGTCCGACGAGGATACCTATAACTGGGTCGTGCACGAGCTCAAGGACTTTGAAAAGAAGCTTGGAGGGCTGAATGGACCGCTTAGTATGTTTTTGTCTTTTTTTATTATAAACGTATATTTTCTGTACTAGAAAATGATAGTTCTTTAAAAATTAATTTAATTTATTTTAGATTTTACTTTTTGGTTCATTTTTTAATGAAAGTTTCGTAACAAATATGTAAAGAACAAAGATAGAAAACTAGTCGACAAAAAATGAGTTTTTCGATTTTTGGTCCTTTATAGTTATAGTCAAGGCCGGAGTAATGTTAAACGACTTAAATAAAAACACATAATAGAAATACATAGAAAGAATATTATATAAAATAAAACGTATAGAAAAAATGTATTATAAATAATTAAAAATCTACTAAAATAAAAAAAAACAAAAATTTATCGCAAAATTCTTATCTCTTTTCGCAGGACCAAGCCTTCAAATCAGCGAACAATATGCGACGGACGACGTTGATCCGAGCGTTGAGCCTGTCCTGATCGTCGGATCGGGCCTGAGCGCTGCAGATGCGATAATGGCAGCTCGTCTGCGCGGCATTCCTGTGCTCCATGTGTTTCGCGATAGCGCCAACGACTCGAGAGAGCAATCGCGAAAACGTAGTAGCCTTGAAAAGCTTCAGTGGCTGCCTGCCTCCATGTACCCTGAGTACCACAAGGTCTTCGAGATGATGGCCGACGGTGGCAGAAATTATCCTTTGTATAAATCCTTACCGGATCACGTTGTCGTGGAGTTTAGCGTTGGCGCTGACAAATACACGAGGACGAAGACGCGAAAGGTGACACTTTGCACACCCCAAGAAAGGCTTGTGTCCTATCGTGTGTCGTTCGCCGCTGTTCTGATAGGTAAGTTTTTCGGATTGTCGAGTGGATGAAATACGGTGTAATTTTGGTATGAAAAATAATTGTGAAGCGTTAGAAAATTAAGTGAAGAGATCGATATAGATATTAGATAGACAGTTTTTTTTTCTATTATAAGATTTTTTACGTTGTCCGTTCTAGAATGAGTCAGAAACTCCATTTATTCGCGATTTTATAAAAGTTGTTTATCGATAAAGATAATACCGGAACTTGTTTAAAAAAATTCTATAATTATATCAATGAATAATCATCCTGAGAAGTGTATTTTAATACTACGTAATATTAAAAAAAGCTCCGCACTGTGAGAATTTCTTCAAATGACATAATTGCACTTTTTAATCACTATACCCAACATTTGTGAAAACTTTTATCTAATCACTCGTACTGAAACCTTAACTGTCTAATATATACACGTATAATATTATATACCACACAATACCAACCTCACACATTAACCAGTTTATTATATTTTGAATTTTCAGGTTCAAAACCAGATCTATCCTATCTTCAAAACAACGGCATGGGACT
>JAYJLV010041168.1:5955-23217 GCA_036873485.1 Torymus texanus
TCATATTTACTGCTACGCTCGAAACGAAAGAATACTCTTCCTGGAAAAATAAGCTCTTTCTCTCTCTCTCTCTCTCTGTTTCTTTCTCGGAATAAATCCCTAATTACGCGAGCACGCGTGTTTACGAGCGATTCGACGGAGAGCGGCGCAAAGACGGCGTAACCTCAAGCGAGGGCTTTCCCACCCTCCGATTGATATCGAATCTCTCGCGGCCATCGGAGCTTTTTCTCGCCGATGGCGGATGGGGGAAGAGAACGTAGGCGATAACAGGGAGAGAGAGAGTTAGGAAGACGCACGCTCGCTCGCGTATAGGGCTTTGGACGCGATTGTCCTACTTGTCCCCGGACGATCCATGGAATGTGCAATGTCGCGAACGGTGAAGTGGGTAGTATAGACGGAAGCGATGTTTCGGAATTTGTTTTCCATCGAGTATGGATTTAAAAATAAAGCTAACGGAGTGCGAGATAAAAGCCGGTATGCTCGATATATATATAACGTTTGTTTAACAAATCACCTCGCTATTTATATTTCAATTTTCGTTCAATGTTGCTCAATGTATTAATGTTTGAATTTCATCGGTATTTATTGATTTAATGTTGCTGCATTGTACTGTATTGAGATACAATGTTGTTCGTTCTCTTTGAAATTATTTTTAAATAAATAAATAAAATTTAGGAACATGGGAATAAAGTAAGTATTGGTATAATGGATTTATATCATTATTGATGAAATATAGAAAATCGTATAAAATATGTGTTTATGTTGTTTAAACAAATATATAAACTATTACAAGATATTGTGTACGAATGTTATTTTTAGATTTCAGTTCAAATGAGAAGAGATATTTTCATTAATTAAAATTGTATCAAGGTTAATCCAAAATCGTTATTTCCTGGAATAAGCTACAAAATTCTATTTCGTTCCATAAAAAATAATTTTATTCAATTTTAGAGTAGTACTGCATTAAAATAAAATAAAAATAAATCGTTAATATAATTCAACATATTTGAAAGCAAGTAATCTAAATTTAAAACCGAAAATATACGGCCCACTTGAATATAAATACGTAAACGGTGAAATAGGAAACTAACCAAGTTTCTGCAATACTCTCCCATATAACCACTGCTAATTAGATAAATATTTCAACGAAATAAAATTACCTCAAATCCTCGCAGCATTTAAAATCCAACATACGTATACATCCTTTCAAAAGCGATAAGCCCCTGGTTCTACCCACTACTAGCACTGCCTCCACCACGCGTAATTAAACCAGCTGCGGAGGTAGAACGCCACTGCACATCACCCTTGGAGCACGCGCTACGGAAATGTTTTGCGCGAATTTTTCAGCGGTATCAAAGTAAAAGAAATTCCTCCGAGAGAAATTAAAGGCAAGATAACGAGAGAGCGAGAGAGAGAGAGAGCTCGGGTGCAGGCAAGTAAAAAATGGGTAGAGAAGGAAAAAGCGTGGAGAAGAGAAAGGGAGAAGGAGAGAGACGACTCTAGCGAAATCGCGGTAAAAAAGTAGCCTTTAGCTTGACGGCGCGTCTCTCATTCCCAGGAGTCGTCGTCGTAGTCGTTTTGACCCCCTCCTACGATACGTAGGTCAGAGCTGGGAATCCAACGGATCGGTCGTTTCACTGGACGGACGGAACGCGAGATTTGTCGCCCCTTGCGCATCTGTGTGTGTATGTGTGGGAGGTAGGGAGGGAGAAATAGGGAAGAAGTGAACGTTTCCGCCTTTCCTCGAGTTCTTGTTCTTAGGGAGAGCTGGAATTACGTTTTCTTTGGATGGCACAAGACAGGATGAATGCCTGGCGATCGCGAATGATTTTTGCGCGAATAGGGTGGGGTGATATTTTGTCGTCGTTGAGTTTTTGAGTACGTATTGAAGTGGCAAAGGTGAACATGGATATATACGTATAAAATGAGAAATATATTCATTACACGAATAAGGTATATTTTTATATGAACAAATAGAAATAAAGTTTATTTGTAAAAACTTATTCGCCGTATATAGTGTTTTTGATTGCTTTGAAAGGATGCTATTTTAAAAGTACTATTTATTCCTTTTTGGATTTATTTTTTTCCAACTGGGTAGCTAGAAAAATGTGAAAAATCGTAAAAATTTCATACGCTGGTATTTTTGTCTTTCAGCTTTGCTAAAATCATAAAGGGACTACGCATATTTCTCAATGCTGTAAAAATAACTACTTTATATTTAATCATTCACTGTATATATTCAGCAATCAAAGTAAAACTTCTATTTTTACCCTATACTATACTATATCGAGCTGAGTACGCGTAAAAGTAACTATCCCGGAACAGCGTAATAGGATTAGCACGATAACCGAAATAACCGTTGTACCTGGAGCGCTACCACGTCCGTGTGCGTGCATTTTTCACGAGCTTCGACGAAAAAAGAAATCCACAAAAACCCGGGAATCAATTTTCCTTGGCGCGTTCCACCACCCTGCGAACACGTATACGTGTGTGTATATATACACACACACACACACTTAAACTTACGCACACACGTAACACACCTACTTTAAACGCGCTTGCATGTGCGAAGCTGGACCATTTCAACCCCAGTGACCCTGAATACATACGGAAGTATATACTATAGCAAACTTTTCGCCAACGTGCGCAAATACACAAAGGCGAACGAGTCGACTGTTATATAAGCTAACTACGTGAGATGCGTAAGATGCGGTATAGTAGTAGAAATAACAGTGAAAAGCGGAAGGATGTAACTAGGTCAGAGCTCCACGTGTGTGATTCTTTTTCTTACGAAGTTTGTACGCGTGGGAGGGAGAGAGCTTTTTAGCACCGATGAAAAATGAATCTAATACGTCAATCTGAGGAGAGGAGGAGGGAGGCAAAAAAAATTACCAGTATAGGCTGTAGTATTAGTAGTCGGCTGATCAGTAAGCCTCGCTCGATATCTCTGAGATCGTTCAAGGTTGTGTATGCTCGCTAGAGTGTGTATGTGTCTGGTTTGAAGGATTTATCGTTCTGTCGTTCGGTGAATTATTTTCACAGATTAATGCCTAATGGTGGTTGCTTAATCTTCGAGAGATATGTTAAACTGATCGTAGCTGTTGAACTGAATTCGAGGTTGTATGTGTGTGTGTGAAAGAGAAAGAGAAATCGTTTCTCTTCTTTAAATATATGTGAAACGAGAGTTTGATAACGCGTGCGGAAAAAAATATCGATCAAGTTTCGGTAGTTTTAAAAATATTTTTTTTTATTTTACATTGTAACTTTATGATATGTGTACGGTTATAAAATTTTTTCACGAGTATACAAGCTACAATTTTTTAATACAAATTAGAGATGAGAAAACTATTTTGGTAAAATCGTTCTAAAACTGTGTTAACTTGTTATAGATTGACCAATAATAAACTGTTGATGAATTAAATCAAATTTATTATTTCATTTGATACAATTTTCTTATACCTCTAGTTATTCTTGCAGTTGTTTCGTGAATTAAAGTTGTTTGAGTAAATTCCATCAAATTAATAAATATTCGTCCACATAAAAATGTACAGTTCTTCTATATCTAGAAAAACCTGAAGTTATGTAAGTTTCGATTCCGTTTAAAAGTTTCATTCCAGAGATTTAAAGGGTATTTACCATTCCCAACAAAACTGTTTAAGATGCGTTTTCTATTATAAAAATTCAAAAACTCACCGGGCTATTTACTCTCTCGCCTTTCTCCCCATCCGCCGTATCTCTTTTTCTCTTTTCTCTCTCTCTCTCTCTCTCTCTCTCTCTCTCTCTCTCTCTCTCTCTCTCTCTCTCTCTCTCGTTTTTCCTTTCTCCCTCAAGTATTATAAAGTCGAACAATAAAAAACTAGTTTCCTTTAAAATTTCAAGGTGCACCGCAGGCAACTGCAGCTACGCCGCGCGCCACTTCGAAACAATGTGCCGAAAGAGGTTAATAACCAAGGGAGAAACAAAAAGAAGAAGGGACAAGACGCGCGCGCGCGCGGAAGCTGAGAAAAAGCCAACAACAACAATAAAACGAAAACAAGTCCCGACGAGAGAGAGAGAGAGAGAGAGAGAGAGCCTGCAAGAAAACCTGAAAATACGAGCCGAGAGAAAAGAGAGCCCGACAAGTGCTCCTCTCTCTCTCTCCCTCTTTCTCTCTTCCTCTCTCTTTCTCTCTCTCTCTCTCTCTCTCTCTCTCTCTTTCTCTTTTCACCCTAGAAAATTCTAAGCAGCTTCCTCTCTCTTTCTCTCTTTCTGCAGGCCGTTAGCGCGGATCAGCCGTCGCCCGGTAATGAGCGTAAATCTCGCGGGCGCGCGTGTTAACGCGCCGGGGATTTGCGCCGGCGGATTCCTCGACCTTATCTCTAACTCTCCTTCTCTCTGTCTCTCTCTTCTTCTCTCTCTCTCTCTCTCTCTCTCTCTCTCTCCTTCTCTTCGTGTGCACATGTATGTATGTGTGTATAGGTTTTGTAACCGAGCCAGGCAAGCGTGCGCGCTTTCGATCGTCGCCGGTAAATTGGTTCGGTGTTTGACGTCCTTCGTCTTCGAGTGTGTGTATATATGTGATGTGCACACGGGCACAGAGAAGCTGGTATACTGCAGTGCGGTGCAGAGGAGAGAGAGAGAGAAGGGGAGTGAGAGAGAGAGAGAGAGAGAGAGAGAGAGAGAGAGAGAGAGAGAGACAATGAAATTGGTCGTGTTTCACAATATTACACGTACGATTTGGAGGAAAGTTGATGTGTTTTTTTTCTCTTCATTGGAATTTAATTGTCACTTTCCCTTGAGGTGTTTTCTTTCGTAGAACACGTATATATACGTACAGTCATCATCTTTATTATCGTGCATATATATACACACACACACACACACACACACACACACACACACACACAACCGAGTTATAATCGTAGCGACGAGTATAAAGTAAAAAGAATATAAATTCTTGTGAAATTGAAAACTACATGATTGTTTGAAATCAGAATGATAAACGGCCTTCGACATGATACAATTCAACTTCCTACATAGTCTGCCAAGTTTTTATTAGACCATTAAAATTTACAACCAATTCCCCTCATCATCCGAACATGAAAAATAAACACACCAAAAGTTAATTCTCTCTAATCGCTCTATCAAAACACTCAAAGCATCGGATGATATCACTCTCAATATATATACAACCGCATATACACTCGAATCCTTCTATTTTCATACCCCGCCCCATCTATTATTAAAAAAAACTATCGTCGAACCTACCCAGAAACATACATAACGTCTACCCATATTCGACGAAAACCTTGACGCCTGTCACATGTAGACGCACATACAAATATATATATATATATATATATATACAACCTGCCGCATACTTGGCATTCCTCGTCGCCCTATATTTAACTTCAAGCACAATCTCTTCGCTACTATACTCACGCGTGGCCTAATTAAGCGACCGGGAAGTCACCGCCTTTGTCATCATCATCATTATCATCATCATCTGACCTCCGTTGGCCTTAAAAGTAGCCGCCGCACCGCGACGCGTTAATTCGCGGGGTTAATAGCCAGTATAAGAGAGTAAGAGATATACAAAAATAATCATTGAGGCACGCAGGAGCTGCCAAATAGTTGGCGAAAATAGCTGTGTGCTAGCGGCCCTCTTTATATACTTATACCAGTGTAGAGAAGGGGGAGAGAGAGAACTATTTACCCCGTCGCGTGCAGGCTCGTTTCGGGAGCGTCGTCGCCGAAGCAGCCGCCGTTGTGAGCTGGTAGTAGTGGTGGTGGTGGTGGTGGTCATCGGTTGCTAAATAAAGCGAGGTGTCGGTAATATGCCGAGAGAACACGCGTGCCCTTACCGCACGTATTATACATGTGGCATACCTGAACGGAGTTTCAAGGAATTTCATGATATTTTTTAACGGGTTTATCTATATTTATACCCAAATTTTTTTTTTTGGAGTTAAATGGGAAATGAATTCAAAAATTACATAGCGATATAAATATAGATGTATTTTAATTGTATAATATATATAATAAGGAAATGAAAATTCAAAATTTTAATAGTCCAATCACGATTAACAATAATGATTGGAATTAAATAGACGGACGATCGAATTTTAATTATTGGCTATATAACCAATTCTGATGATATAATTATGTCGTTCAAATAAAAACCAAGTTTTTTTTTCATTGCATCATGTCAATCAAATATTATTTTTCATATATATATATATATGCTATATTTCTGTTTGTTATTTTCAATTCTGTGATTCCCTCCTACTGATATAATTATTGTTTTGCTTATCAGTAGCAATATTTTTTTTTATCTTTGATATACGGGACCGTGATATTATTCTACTATTTCATCAGAAACCTTGATTCCCTAATCTCACACATCTTAATTAAACTCTACGTACTTAAATATAATCCAAATCTATACTATAATTAATTTATAAAAATATATCTCATATATCTTTCATACTTCTTTATATAACGCAACCTTTTTACACTTAATTATTTATCAAAAAATCCTCCGTTACATCAAACGCAAAATCTTCGTATACCGATATCTTTAAAACCACTCGGCCATTGTACTTCCTTCGAAAAGGATCACGCGCCTAAATCTATTATACGCAGGCAAACTAACCGACAAAACTTTATGCCTCAAAGGCGTCTTCGGTTTACTTCCTCACACTGTTACCGTTAAGACACACTATATACACGCACTTTCACGCTCTAGGGTATACGCACAATAGCTTTGTGGTGTGTTGTGCATTGTCTGACGTCATTGTAAGTACAACGCTTGGACCGGGCGCGGACGTATAATACGAAATATTGCTTTGTATACGCGCGCGTATAACGCGCACGCCTTTTGTCGCCTTGATGAGGTCAAACTCATTTCGGAATCTCCACGCGCACATATATACATATATATTTTTCTTCTTTTACCGACCGTTTATCGCGGGTACGTCAGTGGTAAGGTTTTGTTTACGACTTGTTTCGCGAGTCTTTTGCGCTTTTTATCGCTCTGATTGAGCGTAATAAGATTTTCGTGCGCGCGGCAGGTTTTAAAATAATTAAGCAAGTTTGTTGTGTTTCTGTTTGCTGGTTTTCTTCTTTTTCTTTGGGTTGACGTTTACAGACGTTAACAAGGTATGTGCATCAGTGGTACAATACTTACTGAAATGAATGAATTCATTTTTTTTTTCATAGTTAATTGGGGTATGAAAGCTGTTGTTATGTAAAATTACAATAGTAAAGGTTTGATGAAAATTTCAGTACTGATGAATCATGTACGATTTCATAGCGTAACTCACAATCAACAGTAAATAAACGTTACGTTAAAAATCATATTCATTGTTCAGCATTATTATGTATATATGTGTATATACCCAAACTATATAAATACTGTGATTTTTATAATTTACTTAAAATTAATTATACTTTAATTTAATTTTATTGTTATCAGCTAAATTACAATTTATAATGGGCAATAAGGATGTACGGAATTTTTATTCAATATATTACAATTTACAATGTATGTAATTATAATTTAAAGACTCGTTAAAAATGTTAAACTTTTTCATTCAGATAAAGGCATTCGTCGTATAAAAATTTTTATCGCCTTAATAATATCGCGAATCCCAACAAGGTAACCGCGAGCGTCAGTCCCTCATTTTCTCGATTTGGATTTCCAGCGTAGTGGACAATATAATTTATATTTCAGCGAGAAACGTAGAAGGAAAAAAGAAAACAACAATAATTGTACTCGCGACGACGACAATTGTCAAGAATCGTGTATGTATACAAAAAAAGTCATCCTGTACAAGAATGCGCAACAAAGAAAAATTAAAGCAAAATATGACAAATTATGATAAAGTTATGACATCCTCAACCTTTTTATTTTCTTTCTCTCTTATATTCACTGCAGTGACGCACAAAATTTTTCTGGATATTATGAGCGCACGCGAACGCTTCTAAATTATTATATACTTAAGTTATCGTCTTGCTCGCGGTCAGTGACACTATATTAATCTCGAAGTACCTGTCATGAAAATATGCTCGTAAAGTTGGGAATATTTAAAAACGTTGGGAAAAGAATGTTTTTTTTTCATTATAAACGTTATATACTGTACGGCATAACTGTATTATAATTTTTAGCCGAGACAATGTGCAAAAACCTACTTGATTTACTCAATATCACGTTAAATTAATCTCCCCCCCCCCGTATACAACGTTATTACAATATTCCTCCAAGGCGACTTTTTTCCTCTTTTAAATCAATATATATTCTTACAACACATATATATTACTGTACGTTATCATCGTAACGTCATTTTGGAATGTAATTTGCACGCACTTCAACCATCGTACTTATATATATATATAGACTTTCTCAAAATGAAATTTCATCAAAAAGCACATTATACGCCTCACTTATGCGCTCATATTGATAACGCACAAAGGTTTCGCAACTCTTCCATAGCCATATACACATATATACATATACACTATATATACACATTTATAAAATCGAAGAATTTCACGTGTATATATATATACACACACATATCGCGACCACACTGAAACTTTCACATACTTCCAGCCCAGTCATTTATATCGCGCAACCTCACCCGTGCGGTATTCCACTCCTAGGGAATTCCTTACGGCCCACATATACATTTTATATATATATACACGCACACACATACATACGCGGAAGCTTAATACTGCTCACGAAAGGGGTAGCATACACATACACAGGTGTACGTTCTCATATATACACACACACACACACACACACCACAGCACATATATATTAATATCTCAACCTCATACTCTCTGTGTGTGCGTCTCTCGCAATCGGTGAAATACCTTAAGCATTGGTCAGTCTCTCACCCGCCGGCCCAATAATACGGGCTCGTATAAATACACACATTAGACTCTCGCGAAAGAGCCGGGACGACAATCCCTCTTTCTCTCTCTCTCTCTCTCTCTCTCTCTCTCTCTCTCTCTCTCTTTCTAACTCGGCACGCCGGCATTTCTATTACCGGTCACAAACAGACCGAGCGCGCTCAGCCCAGCCGACCGAAATAGATGCAGAAATAGAACGGTTAGGCCGCCAGTTGTGTCTCTCTATCTCTATCTCTCTTTCATTCTGTCACGTGAATATATATACATTGTATGCGGATGGCGAGTTTCTCGAATGAATCACACACGCGCGCAGGCAGCTATTCGCGTCACGCGCGAAATCATGCAAATATTTCCGATGCGCCGAGCGGTGTACAGTGCAAGGAGTACGTATGTGTATTTTTCTGTGTGTATGTGTGTGTGTGTCGGTGAGTATTAGGTATGCATGGGAGAGAGAAAGAGAAGTGAACGTGAGATGAAAAAATGACCGTTATACGCGTGGATACTGGACAGATGACGTGGTTACCAGCTAACGAGTTGCGGGAAAGGTTTGCAGTGAGACGATGATAGCGCAAGTTTTTTGAGAGGGAAAAAACGCAGTTTTTTAAAGATTCCTGGGATGATGTAGTTGGATGCCGGATGTTGAAGAGGTCTTGTATATTTTGGGATCCGGCTTTAATATGATATTCTGCGATTGAATCTGATAAGCTCGAGGGTGTAACAAGGGTGTGTAATAAAATACATTAACTATTTGATTTTTCATTGATTTTTTTTCTTATGTATTATTCAGGGGAGACCGGAAGTAGTTGGTTTTTACGATTCATTGTTCTTTTTTTTTTGTAAAAAATTGTAATGTACTCCATTTAGAGAACATTGATAACTTTTTAGAATGACCTCAAAAAAAAAAAAGAAAAATCAAGTTTTTTACCACTTGTCGGACAATCTGCCCCATATAAGGGGTAAATTAACTGTAAATCTAGGATAAGTTCACCAACGATATATATTAGGATAAAATAGATGAGGCTAAAGAAGCTCTGGAGCTAAATAGATGAGATTTAAAGAAGAGGACGTATGTGTCATTTTCTAAAAATATTTCAATCTTTAAAAAAAAAAGTGAGACAAAGATATTTTTAATTATATTATACAATATTTCCCGTATACTTTGTGATATAAGAGAGAGGAAGAACTTCCCAGAAGATTTGCTTTAAAAAATATGTCAATTTTTTGCATTTATTATCCTCATGTACGAAAAATTCTTAAGCCACATGTTCAAATTTATAATCATGTTTTTCGAAAGATTATCAATATACTTTTGAATTCTGATTCTTTTACACAAAATGTATTATAATAATAGCTATTATTATTAAATAACCATAGAAACCCACTGTTCCATCCTTGATCTCGACCTCTTGAGCGCAAAAAAAAGGCGAAAACTAATACCATTTAGGGCTCAAACCCTTGTTATTTTTTTCTGCACTACTCAAGTATCTCGAAGGTATACAACACTCGTCCAATCGACAACGTGCAACGTATATGTTTCGGCTTTTAGCTGCCCCTATGAAATTTTCCCTAGCAACACAAAAAGCGTCAAACAAAAGGACGCGCACGCACCACATGTTTCATATCGTAGCTGCACCCTACTTCCGCGTTTACAGAGCATGACCACACGAATTTTCCGGAAATGCCCCTAACTTTTTTCCGCAATCTCCCCTAACCAAATATTCCCAACCATTCTGGTTAGCCACGTAAGAAAATAAAGAAAATTTACCAACCTATATATAGTATCGTAAATCACAGTAATATATTTTTTCAAACACACACAGATACAAGCCAAGAACATACCACACTATAATCCCCAATAAACCCGCACTCGTGTCCTTCTCCTCTTTTCTATTTTTTTGTCTATATACAATTGATGCACAGCAGTATAACGCTCTCTTTAAAACATCTTATACTATATACGCGTCCTATTATTACCATCCTACTTTATTACACCCCCCATCCCCCAAGCGTATACGCGCGTGCGCACGCGTTGTACTTTAAGAGCTTTCTTGCATACTCCGCTCATTACACATTCAAAAGATTATCCCGCATTCACGACTCGCGCCATATATATTATTCCTACAACTCCATTATTATCGAGCAAGCCACGCGCACATACTCCTATATATATATATATATATATATACACACATACACACAGTTTCTTCGATTCTCTCTCTCTCTCCCTCTCGTAATTTAAACGCGCACATCCCTCGAAAAATGCCCGTTATACGGGGGCGTATACGCATTCTTTCTCTTTCTCTCTCTCCCTCGTATCTCTCGCAATTGCATTAGACTTGGAAAATTTACCGCTGGCGCTGCAGCATCGTGTGTGCACGCGCGCGAGATTCAGTAACAAAACAAGAAAAAAAACTACGAGCAAATAAACGCGTCGTGAAACTAGTTTCTTTGTGCTAGAGAGAGAGAGCGAGGGGGAGGAGAAGAACGAGAGATACGCGCGCACACACGCCGAAGGTACTTCGCGCCGTTCGCTTGTGCAGGCGCTCGTCGTCTGTAATATATGTACATGCATCTACACCTTACTTTATACAGGCGCGTATAATGCGCCGTAATTTAATTCGACGAGCGAGCTTCGCGGCTATATGGTATAGATAGAGCATACATGTATATGTGTGTGTGTGTGTATATATGTGTGTGTGTGTATATATATATATATATATAAAGGTGGAAACATACGAGCAACGCGCGAAAATTTCTTATTGTTTTCTTCCTGCGCGAGCTCGGAGAGTTTACAGCCTTGCGATAAAGTGTACACTCCGCATGTGTGCCTATATGTATATACACACGGTCTTCGTCTCGTGTAGGAGTATAGCCACTTAAAAATACGTTAGCCGAGCGAGCGTCGTTTCTTTCCTTTTCGTCTCGCTGACATAACGTGCAGCTATAAGAAAAAAAAAAAGCGTCGAGACATTGAAAAAAACATTCGGCACGTGGCGTGTGTCTTTTGTCAATCTTATATATACAAAACTTCTTTATTTTCATGTGTATATCTTTTTGCATGTAAATAATGTTTTGCAAAATTTTGACAGATCGGTACTTTGGGTACAAAAGAAAAGAGGGAGAAATGTGACGTCTTAAGCGGATTATAAAGAAATAACGATAGTGTTAGAGAAGTTAAACGTTTTTTCTATATTTAGAAGAAGAATTTAGAGAAAGAAGAAGATACGGTAAAGTTTTTGGGAGGGCAGGTCATTTTTCACGACGGGTGTCACAGCCGTGTCGAAAGCGATTAGCGATGACACCGGGAGTATTGCTCGAAGTTGGGAATCGTTTATTCTGTATAGCGTTTTACGTGATTTTTCTCACGGGAGTTCTCTCCTACGTGCGTGTCTTCGAAATTTCAAACGTAGTTTCTCTACGCTTATGTATGTATAGACACGTTTTGTCAGCTATAATTTTCACTTTGTACGATGAAGTACACTTTGATTTATCGTGCAACTTCGATCTTTATAAATGAGATGAAATAAATCGATCTTTGTGTGTGTGTGTGTGTGTGTGTGGGGGTGGGTGTGTATATATATATGTATTATACATACGCATATTCCACGAAAATGCCTAGCATTCAAAACGAAATCTCATCATGAATATTACCATTTTTGTTTTCTCGAAATATCATTCAAACTGCCATTTATTCCAGCATTACTTCATACGCACCTTTTGCAACAAAAACTGACTTCTACTTTATAATCCGTCTCCGTTTTAATATACATCGAAAACACTTAAACATTTTTCATTCAATGCCACACGCAACACTCCAATCTGTTACACCATCTATATATATATATATATATATATATATATATAAAACAAAGCTTTACACGCTACCCAAAAAATTTCAGAGTCAAGGTTACTCCGACACTATTTCAATCTCTCGTCACTCTCACATATTACATAACAGCACTAGCAAAAATTAAATCTCACAAATCTGTGACAACCCATTTTTCCACTAAAAAAAATATAATTCAAATCTTATCGTAACCATTACACACACACACACACACACACATACATATATCTGCTGGTATATGCGTTATTAGCATAACCGAGCACGAATGCCATATTTAAAAGTATTGCGCATCAGAAGCATTCGTGTGCGCCTCGGCTAATCCATTTATCAACACACAGGCGCACATATATAATACACTGCAGTGTCAGAGAGTCTATCTCGCATTTTTTTTTCTCTTTTTTTTTACGACATGATTAATTTTCTTGCACCACGGTCATAAATTTGACGCATTAAACGCTTTTATTGCTTATTGAATTTACGAAAGAAATACCGTGTGGCGGCGCTTAAACACATATACATACCTACAAGCACTCGCGTAGGATGCCAGCTATATATATATATATATGTAGCTACACCTCCTTTGTGTATAATATACGCGACGTATGTACGTACGTACACGGGTATGTATCGCTAATTACGCTAATGAAGACTTTGGAAAAGAATTCCCCGGCGTTGCTCTGTCCTCGTATTACTTTTTTCCTCCCTCTCCCTCTCTATACCTCTACTTCTCAAATACATACACATATATCTATAATACAGGTACACACGTGCATATATAATACACGCGTGCATGCACCTCTTACTTCTCGCTCGCGCACGCGAGTAGGTATATATATATGCTTTGATCAGCTCTTTAATGCCGGTAATTCGATAGTCTCTCTCTCTCTCTCTCTCTCTCTCTCGAGCTCGCGCTCTCTCACGTAATACTATACTTATTTCGCTGCATTTTTACATTCCTCTTTCTCTCCTGCTTATGAAGCAGAAAACACGTATATAAGTGCATACACATACACACATATACACTCGTATATACACGCCTTTGTCGCGCGTTCACTCGACGGATGGAAATATCGTCGCGGGGAGTGAGGGATTACGGTGGCGTTTACTTTTACTCTCTGTCTTTCTCTCTTTCTCTCTCTCTCTCGCGTGTTTCAAAGTACGAAACTTTGCGCGCAATGGTTCGTATAATAAATAGCAATGTAATTCAAGCGTACATATACGCACGAGTCGAGGCCACGGGGGAGGAGAAGAAGGAGGGACAATTTCACTAGAGTTTGCCAGCGACATACGCTATTTTTCTTCCTCGTCGTATGCCTGTCACAAGAGAGCATTTTTATCACGTTACATGCCTGAATATTCCAAGCTATATATATATATATATATATATATGTGTGTGTGTATACGTAGAGCAGAGATTGAATAAGTTGTAAATGCGTATATATATTCGCGGGATATTTCATGTGCGTTGATGCATAGTAAACAATATACTGCTCACTTATTTTAGCGAAAGATTTGTGCGATATATTCTATACGTATTTATTATTAATTTCTGTCGCGTGTGTGTGCATACAGCATGTATTGACGCATGTATATTGTAATTTTATATATATATATATATATATATATATATATATATATAATGATAAAATTATAAACCGAAACACAAAGGCAATAATTTTCAATATACGCGGCGCGAGGAAAGTTCGAGTGACCCTCTAACCCTCTACGTCCTTGTTCTTCCTTACGGGCGCGTATTCCTGGAAATGTTATTTATACCAGGAGAGTTGCTTAATTTAAGATTGTCCTCTCTTTCACTCTTTCGTTTCGCACGATTGCAAATCGTTTCTCGCTTTTCAAGCGAGAGAGAGAGAGAGAGAGAGAGAGAGAGAGAGAGAGAGAGAGAGTGAGAAAAAGTACCAAAGCAAATCGTTCAAGTGACTGTAGCTATACTAAAACACGACATATAATGTAGACACGTGTACATTTATGTATATATAGATATATATATAACACTGATATTTATCTTTACTATATCTATTTAAGAGTCTTAAGAATTTCTAATGTTTTTTACAATCGCCTCTCCGCAGTCAGCGATAAATCATTTTTCACGTGTTTAACACAGCACGTTATAGTATACGTGAAATCGTTCTTCTCGTAATACCAAGTACTGTACAATGCGTCTTGTAAAGGTATTAGTCTTACACTGTGCATTTTAAATTAATAAAAACAAAGAACGTGAGCAAAGTTTCATGTGTGCAATTCTGTTACAAAATTTTGTTTTCGCGAACATAGTTTTTTTTCAAAGAACAGCGTATTTTGCATGAAAGAGTATAAGTTTAACAGAAGAAAAAAAAATCAGGAGAAAAACGTTTGGCATATACGTACACACCAATACAGAGAATCTTTTCGACCAACCGAAAAGCGATCAACTCTGTTAAAATTAAACATTCCTCGGTACATTACATACCCTCGTTTATCTTACGACAGTGTATTCGCTCGTTCGCCTGCTCGCGTAAAGAGAAAGTATAAACGGATTGTTGAGCTCTTTATTGTAATGTATTTTGGAGTCCGTTTCTCCCTCTCTCCCTGCTCTCTTGAGTATATAATCATACAGAACCGACCGACTGGCGAACGTGCACGCGCGCGCGCGTTCCATTACCGAAACGGAACTTCTCCCTCGTGCGCTCTAAAACTCTCAAAGAGTATTTTCACGTTAATATTATATACGCCAGCAGTGATCAATATACATGCTTGCGCAATTTTCACCGGGCGTCGGCGTCATTCCCGTGGCATTTCTTTCGCGATGATGTCATCGGTTATACGGCTACCGACGGCCGCGACAATGGAAAAGCCTTCGCGTATATAACCTATACGTATGTACGAGATATCGGGAGAGTGCGTTTTCACGTGGCAAAATAATTCCCGACGTAGTATGTATAAAGATTAGTGGGACAGTGGATATTCGGATTCGTTGAAAAATTTGAGTTAATGAGTAAAATGCAATATATTAATTACATAAAAAAAGTTGCGTTTCGGATACGTGTTGGACAGGATTGTCGCAAGTTTGAAAAATATATGAAATGAAAAAATCTCTAATCTCTCGATTCATGGTAGAATGTTATTGAAAACTTTGGCAAATTTTCACAAAATTTTCACTAATTTATGTTTTAAGTGACGAGTTAAAAACAACTTTTTATTTTAAATGAAATTTTGAGTGTTCTTTCCACCCGCCTCCGGACGGGAAATTTTCATTCGCGTATTGTCATACGCCACCTATCGGTAGCCACTAGTACTTAAACAATTTATTCATAAAAGTTTAGCGACAGGTTGTACTCAAACTTTTTAGAACATTATATCGAAGTTTATCAACATTGCCTTATTGCACGTTTTCCCAAACCTGAATCAAGCAACACTCTTCCAAACTTAAATTTTTTTTTTCAACGTGACTTGTACGGAAGCAATTTTATATTTTTGATTCTATACTACGATGATGAAGAACTGTACCTTCGGTTTATGGGTATACTATATATATGTATGTACACTCGAAAGGATGGCTTCGATGTATACGGAAGTAATATTAAGGCGCGACCAAGGTTCTCTCAACTCGCCTATTACGCACCTCAAGATAACTACATAATAGACCCAATTTGTGCTTACTTCCACCTTTTATAATCACATTATTTTTCCACAATCAACTCCTCGAACGTGCGAGAGCGCTCACTTATATATCTCTTTAGAGATTATTCCTCAAACCTCACACACATCATCGTGCACTATACGCATCATTGTTTTATCCATTCGATACCTATATAACTTTCCTTTCTCTCTCTCTCTCTCTCTCTCTCCATCTTCCTCTCTCTTTCTCTCTCCATCTTCCTCTCTCTTTCTCTCTCCATCTTCCTCTCTCTTTCTCTCTCCATCTTCCTCTCTCGTTCTCTGTTATTCCATCTCTGGACAAACTCGTCGCTCGTTCAACTTCCGGAGTCTACTCTCTCTCCGTCCCTTCCGCACATCTGCTTCGTGTAAATACATATATATCTATATGAATTCCGCGGAAAGGCCAGCGGAAGTCCATCGACGTCGTCGTAGTCGTCGTCCCTCCGTCTAATTAGCCTACACGATACTACCGCTTGCGTCTGTATGTCCAGTATATAGACTTGAAAGCCCAGCAGGCAAACACATCACACGACGCAAAATGTGTGTGTGTGTGTGTGTGTCTCCCAAAAAACGAGTAGTATATAGGCGTGTATGTGTGCAGTGTATCGCGCACAAGGGGAGGAATCCATTAGCAAAAACGGCGAGAAGAGTCTCTCCTCTTTCTCTCTCTCTCTCTCTCTCTCTCTCTCTCTTTCTCTCTAACGAGCACAAGCTACCTACCTACCTACCTACCTAGCGCAAAGTGAATTAAAAGCGCGTAACGCTGGAGGTCGATGCTTTCCGTGTCTCATAAATAACTCGCTAGGCTCTCTCTCTCTCTCTCAAGCTATCCGTATATATATATATATATATACCTT
>JAYJLV010041216.1:0-23200 GCA_036873485.1 Torymus texanus
TTTGAAGCGCATGCCAAAACAAAAAGCAGTAGAATCGCTATTATTTTTTCAAACTCACGAAACTGGGTCAAATATTTTCTGAATTCCCGGCGAAATGCATCGAGCTTCCTCTCTTTCTTCTTCACTGAAATGTCACTCCGCCGTTTAAAAGTCGTGCGCGAAAGCCGCTGACGCGAGCGCACGCCAGCTCCTTTTGTCGTGCTGGCATAACTCCGCGCGCGCGCACCCGCACCCCCATCATCACTCGACATTCACCTAACGTATATATCGAAAAATCGCGTGGGGGTGTACGTCGCCGCCCCTTTCACGAAAATTGTTTTTATTTATAGCCTGCGGTGTGGTACTATACTCTTCCTCTCTCGTTCTCTCTCTCTCTCTCTCTTTCTCATACGTGTGCGCGGACACTCGCCCCGCGTGATGGAATTCCGTTGGAAATTTATAGCACGAGCAAGAGAGAGAGAGAGAGAGAACGAAAAGAGAGAGGAGGGTCGAGATATCGGCTGCCGCTGCCGACCGAGAGTTTGGAAAGCAAACACGGGATGCAGCGCTCGCGCATGTGTAGTCCTCCTCCCACTCTGTGTACTCGCGCACGAGGAAAAAGGAAGGCGGAAAGGAGAACGAAACGTTCGTGTGTGTGTATGTGCGAGAGAGAGAGAGAGAGAGAGAGAGAGAGAACGAAAGCGGCAGATCCATTCGGAAGCTTATAATTCTTCATCGGCTGTTTGTGCAGCCAGCGAGCGTTAGGATCCGATCTTTCTCGCTCTGTGTGTTTTTTTGCGGTCGCGTGTGCGTGAGTGAGAGGGAAAGAGACGGACAGACAGAAAGAGAGCGTACGCGTACAAAAAGCTTTATTCATAGGAGGAAAGCGATGAGAAAGATAGAGAGAGAGAGAGAGACGAAGAGAGAGAGTAGGTGGACGGCCGAGATAAAGATTTATTTATCCCGGTAGGCTTTCTGTGCACGTTTAGAGCACATTCGGTGGAACGACGCCCTCGCTCTGTTTGCCCGATTATTTACGAATGCCTTCGTTCGTTCGGATAATTCGATTTTACTTACCATTGGGACGCCCCATATTTTTCGTTAAACAATATCGCGGTTGTACATTGCACCGAGTGTCATTTCTGCATTCACAGATATAATAATCCTTTGTATACTAGTTGCGTAACTGATTATCAAACAGTGTTGATATATCGATGAGGATTTTCCTGTTTTGAATACTAGATTATATTTTAACAATTTGGATATATTATTTTTATGTTAGTTTGGCCTTTTTTTGAATCACGCATTTAAAAAAATACTTAAAGTAGTATTTCATATTGTTAAAATTTTATATTTTCCTACAACTTTCAGTTATGTTTATTCAAAATTAGTATAGTTTTCTAAGTAAAAAATATTTACATAGTACAAAAAAAATATTCCAAAAAAAAAAGATTTACGTCAAAAATAATAAAATTTTACCGAAACACAAACTGTGTTCAAATATAATAAAAGAAAATAATTTGAGAAACAGAGAAATAACTTATTATTTTTGGAATAGAATAAAATTAACCTTTACCCAATATAATATAGTTCAACTTCTTTGTTTGGTAAAAACTTTAGTTAATACTCAATTAGATAATAACATTCTTAGTTTAAAAGTTGAAAACAAGTTCAGCTTCAAGCATAATGTTTGAAGATAGCGAATCGTATTCCTTAATGCAGGTCTTGATCTGCCCTCGATGATATTCCTAGGACAGAGGAATAGAGAGAGAGAGCGCGTCGTAGAACTTCGCAACTCCTTGTCTCAAATCGGCAATTAAATCTAGTTTTTTTCTTTGACTACGCTTGATTGCGATCTGTATTCGTTATTGTGTTTCAGTTCAGTTATTAGGCGTTCTTCATCCTTATTACTTATTTAATCTTTTAATATGCAGGGCTAGGATTTATTGAAAATAGCTCTGTCAAAGAGTTACGAAAATTTTAATTATAATAATAAAGATTTATCAAGTCACTAAAAAGGATATATTTAAGATATAGTCATAATTACATACATAGTTGATAACTAAACGTGAGATTCGAGTCGAATTTCAAATAATCAATAAACTAACTAGGAGAGGCTCAGGCTTCCGGAACTCAAATTTTCTTAAAAGTCACAGAGGTTGTAGGTAATACCACACCATGAACCTCTGTAGAGTTATAACCCTAATGCCTCCCCAGAAAAAAATACAGCTATTTTAATTTTTAAAAATTTTTAAAAAGGACTAGAAAAATGTGCTCGATATGCACATTTTTTCACATTTTTTTTCTGTTTTTTGCTGTTTGTGCTGCAAACAAAGTGTATTTAATTATTTATATAATTTAAATGTACATAAAACATGGTGGATATTCAAAAGTGCAAAAACTAGTATTGAAAAATTTTATTACCTGAATATATATAATTTCGTGCGATATTTCCAGTATTTTTGCTTCCTCACAGAGGAAGCTTTGTATTTTTTTTTTGCATCTAATATAACATAAATTCTATGTCAGAGCTCATTCTTTTTGTACAGACATTAGTGAATTTTAAATTTTACTATGCTTTGAAGAAAATTTAATGTTTTTCAGCATAAATTGAATAGATTCATATTGACAATCTAAACAATGCTTTCTTTTGAACAAACTGCCCATGGAATCTTAATGCGTTTTTTCATGCTAGATGAGTTTGTCCAAAACAAAGCATGGTTCGGTTTGTGAATATGAATCAACTAAATTTATGCTGAAAAACATTGAATTTTCTTCAACGCATAGTAAAATTCAAAATTCACAAATATATGTACAAAATGAATTAGCTCTGACATAGAATTTATCTTATGTTAGATGCAAACAAAAAAATAATGGGAATATCACAAGAAATTATATATATTCAGGTAATCAAATGTTTCAAAACTAATTTTTGCACTTGATTTTGAATATTTGGCATGTTATTTGTACATTTTATGCATACAAATAATTAAATACATTTATTTGCAGCACAAATAGCAAAAAACAAAAAAAAATGAGAAAAAATGTGCATATCGAACACATTTTTCCAGTTTTTTTTTTAAAAATTGAAATTGCTGTAACTTTTTTCTGTGAAGGCATTAGGATCTATAACTCTACATAGGTTCATAGTATGGTATTACCTATAACCTCTGTGAGTTTCAAGAAAATTGGGGTCCGGAACCCTAAGCCTCTCCTAGTAACTTCACAATTAATTGACTATTATCTGTGGTGAGAATGAAAAGATGATTAACTTATCTTTCAAATAGTTCAATTTCACCTGAGTAATTTGACATGGTTCGAATCCTTTGACGTGAATCGAATATCCTCCCCGTGTTCGAGTTGTTTCTTGCGGTTCGAGCAGTTCAACGTCGCGTACAAGTGGTTCGTCTTATTTCAAACAGTTTAACAGAGCCGCGTATTCAATTCAAGTTTAAAGAAAAAGTTCAATACAATTCAAACATGTCAAATTGTGTATTCGTGCGTCCCTATACCCGATAGTGCTCACTCAGCAGCTAGGAGAAAAAAATTGAGTACACAATGCGGTCTCCAACACGAACAGACATAATCAGTGCTATTATCTCTCCCGATGCCCAAGCATTGTTCCCTTGAGTTGTGCACACACAAAACGCGCCACAATGGAACAGCTCTACACGCACATAACCTTCCCCCTCGTATACAAACCACCAAAAAAGACAGCTAAGCAATGCAACAGCTTCATCTCGCGCCTCGGCATGCGCTTACGCGCGTGGCATTAATATATATCTACAGAAAGGGAAAGTGCTGAAAGACAGAGAGAGAGAGAGAGCGAGAGAGAGAGAGAGATGAGAGGGAGGTAGAGAACGAGGACTACCTCTCGCGTTAGTCGCGTATACACGCGCGCATATACAGGCGCACAGCGCAACGCGCTCATTATCGAGGACGAGCTTGCTCCCTCGCCTCGCGTCGAGATCGCCTAATTACGCAAATTGATGATCGGTAAGATAATAACGTGTAATCAGCGGCACGCAGTAGAGGAGCAGCCCCTACTGCGATATATACGGTGCAGGGAACTCTCTACGCCACCCCCTCGCCCCCCTTCCCGCCGCTTTGCATATTCATGGACTGCCTATGACAAATGAGCGAGCGAGCAAGCGCTCACCGCTGTTTACTTAGCCCGAAAGTCTCTCTCTCTCTCTTTCTCTCTCTCTCGCGCTTCCTCGTTTTCGTATATGTATACATAAATATGCGAGGATCTTAAATTGGGTATAGGTATAATGTAGCGGCCCGCCTCTAAATCCAAGCTAGACGCCCCTAATTCCACCGGCCAAGGATGAGCAATTTAATTTATTTGATTAATAAACGAGCCCCCCTTGATAGAACGTCCACACGTGTACATGTGGAAAGAAGAAAAAAAATTGATTTTAGGTGGCCTGCTACTATGTGTAAGGCAAATTGTTGGATGTCCCAGAAATCGGTTCGAATTTTTATTGGTTTTCATAGAATGAAGCAAGACGTAAAACAAAAATAAATGCAAATCCAATATATACACACTGTTATGAGTAAGAGCTCGAAAACAGTTAATTTAATACTGATGTGTGTACGCCACGTCACGTCGCAAGTGCAATAGGACTCTAACCGCAACCTTAGCATTTTCCATGCATAACAATACGTGCATAAGATAAATTACACGGTTTCAATAAAATTTACGTGGTGATGAGCTGGTGGAGACTGACTTCCAAGAGGCGAAGAAGATTGAACGCACGGATACCGTAATGATCAGAAATACACTAATTGTCAGTTAGTCTCGAAATATATTCTGTGAGTTCCTAGTAAAATAAACTTCAATCAATATTTATTAAATTTGAGATTACATAACGTTTTAAATGTTTAAATAAGTACCCTTCGAGTAGTAAATTCAAAATAAGCGAAAATGTAAGGGATATAAGTGAACCCAAAGTGGCGTAAATCTTCTTTGTTGAAAATTGTTCCAGAAAAATGACTCATGTTTACGTGTTATATAGCAATAACTTTCGAATATTTTTAAATGACTAAATGTTGCATATTAATAAAACATGTTAACTTGAATCAGACAGTTAAATTATTTTAGTTTTATAAACAAGTATGTCCATTTTAAAAAGAAAAGCAACCTTTTCTTTTAACATAATCGTTGAGAAAGTACCCAATACTACTCCAACAAGGAGCATATCATGGATGAGAGTTTTGGTTTTTGCTAAAATTTCAGGAGGCACTACTTTTTCACAAATAATGAGACCTATCGCGGTTGTGTCATGTCTCAGGGTTTTCATGAATTCGTCTTTTATCCCGATATCCAAACTATTTTATGTTGGAAATGAACTATTGTGATAAAAACCATATATCTTTCTCTTTTATTATATTTTGTGAATATTCAAGTTACAATAATAGTCATAAAAATATATAAAAGTTGCCAGACCGACAGTTTGACAGGTAGCGCAGCCGCCACCTCGGCCGATCACTGAGGTTAAGCAGTATTTGAAGCGATTATTACTTGGATGGGTGACCGCGTTTTTTCTGCGACACTTTGTGTGATCGGTTAGGTGTTGAAATTGCCTTCTGATAAATTGAGCGGGAGGTGTGGATAAATACAATTTTGGCGTCTAAGCCTACGGAATGTAACCTAGACATCTAAACTGAATTAATCCAATACACCGACCATCCCGGGGCAGGTTTTCCTAATTAGGATTTATTCCACGTGGTTTGTCTATTGGTTTTCCCCACCCCACAGGCATAACCCTGGGTGAATGCGGGATGGATTGGGTAGGGAAATATTATAAGAGAGCTCTTCAGGAAGTGTATAGGTATAATGTAATAATAGGAATGAAAAATAAAGGTGTGGGAGGCTACGCGCTAGGCCAGTAGGCTGCGTGGAAACCGCAGTATATAAAAAAAATATAAAAGTTGCCAGAAGAAGCTTTGGTATAAGCTTTTGATCTTTGAAGAATATGGATTTCCGAGTATTTAACTATAATCGTTGAAAATAAAGGATTAAAAATTTTCTTTTTTGAATTATTTTACGGGCTGTATGTTGAGCGCTTCCTTACTCTGCTTTTAATCATCTATATATTTCCTGGAAATTCAATATTTTTTAACGATACAAAACCTTATATCAAAATTTTTCTGGACGCTTTAGTGTTCTTGTGTATGACTATTTTTGTAACTTGAATATGCGTAGAATTAACCTCACAATTTTTATCAAAAATAATTCATTTCGAAATTAAATCACATGGATACCGGAATAATTGACCCATTTAGAAAAACCCTGAAATACGAATTGTTTTATTTATGTTATAATGAATTGCCTCCTGCAGTTTTAGGAACATCCAGGATTTGCATCCCTGTTGTGTGTTTTGTAAGTGAGTATAACTTCGAAACGCAACTTGCGTTCATCGATCGAATGTTTCAATGGACACTTTAAAAACGCAATTTTTTCAAAAACGTTTTACCGAGTACCCACAGAATATACCGTATTTGCGCAATGAGCCTACTATTGTTACGAGTGTAAAATTATATGTTACATCGTCCCATTTTCATTCGCGCGAGATGGTAACTTTGATTACATTTCCGCGTACGAATTCGATGATTATGTTTGCTGAATGGAAAATCACGCTTATCTGCATAACACCGCGTTAATACTGCAAACGCAATATTTTTTAAAACTAATTTCCAGCTTATCAATCCCAAATTAAATTTAATAATAAATATATCTGTTTGGAAATATATACAAACAGCCGAGAACTAAAGCAAATAGTCAATTATTTGTCGCGCTTAATGTATTCAGAAATGGATTACACGCGTAACAGGATTATTTAACATTCATTTACTGTATGAATAAAATTACCGTATATCTTTAAAGTATATGCACTAGAAAAACTTTCAAACAGCAATTTTTCCACGCTTATACTTTACGAGTTATGCTAAACTATATACATACGCACTTGAATATTAATTACAAGGAAATTTTGCATTAATCTTCTAAACCAAATATTCGAATTACCATATAGGTGTAATAATGAACAACGAAAGCATTATGTTGATATCGCAAGAGGTTATAGAGTAAACAAGCAACCTATTTTCTCGCTTACCATCACATACGCTTCCGGATACATAGCCCCTCAAATCCCCTAGGGTGCCGTGCAGCGGTGACTCTACGTCAAAGAATATCCCATCTCTCCCTCACCTCCCGAAAAAAAAACGCAAGAACAAGACGAAAAGCGCGCCACAGTCTCAGCGGGCATATATCTCGAATCAAAGGCTCACCAGCAGCAGCAGCAGCAGCAGCAGAAGCAGCGGTGGACTAATTCTCGTTAATTTGCCGAGGGCTCGCACATGAATCCTTGATCGGTCCCCCCGCAGAGCGAGGTTGATACCGGCGTCGCGGCCTGCACGTAATGCGTTTCAGTATAGCCCAGGTTTAGTCCGCGTCCGCACCTGCTCGATTTTTCATTCGATCTCATTAGCGCTCGGGTATTCGTCGTGGCCTCTGGCTATATATATTAGGTCGTTTGGCTCCCGACGAACGATCCGTGCTCGAACCGAGGCTCAGAAGTCAGTCAGCCAGTCGAGCCCGTCTCCCCGATGACCTGTCTCGAGATAACCCTCGCAGCGGGGCTCGATACTCTCCATAATTGATCCAGTCAACCCACTTCCGCAGACACGCGCCCGGCCGCGGAAGAGACGGCGGCGGTGGCGGCTGCTGCTGCTGCTACTGCTGCTCTCCTGCCACCAGAGACACGCTGGGTCATTACCCAAGCCTCGGGTAATCCTCGCGGATGTACGCGCCTCGCCGCAACACGAGCTCTACCCCCTTTCCTCTTGCTCGTTCACCTCTCTACGTTATATATATACACGTAAGAGAGCCATGGGGTTAGTATTACCAGTGAATGACTACCTTTTTCTTATAGAGATCGCGGTATAGCGTTGTGTTCTTCTGTAGAGTTATACGTTTCTTGCGGCTGTCGGAGAGTTTCGTTATCTGGGCGCTTTTTTCACGAGGTAGGATGGGGGGGAGAAGAGAGGAGGAGAAAGTTCGCGGTTCCGGGAAACGACGCCCCGGGGATGCTACCATGCGGAGGGGATTATGCAGCGGGTGGTATCGTAAAAGCCGGTCGTGATGCCGTCGCGAAAATTAGGTTCTACTCGCAAAGATGAGGAAAGAAAGAGAGAAAGAGAGAGAGAGAGAGAGAGAGAGAGAGACATGGAAAGGGAGAGAAATAACGCACAAGGATGATCGCGTCGGAAAATTAGTTTGCGACGGGAAAACAACTGTGGTTCTGTTTATCCGTGTTGATAAATCTACCGAAAGCCATAAATAAATTTGTGAAGAAACAGATGTACTACTTTTTGTCAAACGTTTAATAATAACACTTTTAACAATGACGCTTCGGGTCGAACTATAACAATAGGCGTTGATCCTAGCAAAAAAAAAAGAATACGTAACAAAATGATTCATCGCCGTCTCTATTGTTTATTATGCTCGAGCATTTCCATTGATAGGCATTCGGATCAATAGATTCGCCAACAAGTAACGCATTCAGGGTTTATGAAATACGGTAGCCGTATGTGTCGGCATTGAATGTTATACAGCAATGTTGCAGAAGTATATATACCAAGCAGCTTCCGGTGATATTCAATAAAATTAATGTCGCAGAAATTTTGCGCAAAGACACTGCGCAAATATTGTAATATATGCGCGGCTGCGTCGAAAACGCGCGGCCGCAAATAATCGAAAGTAGAATAAATAAGCCGACATCGAGCGATCGCGTTGTGATATTTCTCAGAAATAATATATATCTGTTAAATTTAGAGAATTAATTGGGTGTAAATAGGATAATTAATTGCCTTGGAATCACGGGACTCTTTTCTAGCATATATCTATCGGCCATGATATATATAACTATATTAAGGTAGCTGTATTTAAAAACTCGTTTCTGAGTGAATTATTCCCCTCGTTAATTCGGAATTCGTTTAGAATTAATAGACTTCCAAATACCTCCAGTATACAGTGTTCACCTCTATACAACGTTCTCACACTATTTTATTCTAAAATTTAATAATATTACTAAGCATGCAGAGTGAATTATTAAAAATTATGCACTAACAGCGAGTATATTAAATAATATACTACAGGATTAATATTGGAAATTAAACAAAAATAAGATATAAATGCGGTTACAAATTATTAAGCTTAATTTCACCTGAAATTAATGATCAATCAGCCCTCGAATCGAAAGTCTCTCCCTACCCTACAATAATAACCTATCGCTGGTAATCGAACTATCTCAATATCTTCTGCGTATATGTGTATGCCTGTCTGTCTGCCTCACGTTCTCCTCCTCCACCATCCCCTCCATCTATAACATCGTCCTTGTGAGATGATCAGCTGCGTTAATTTTGACGTCTTCACATGCTCAGCCTTGATGGCTAGGAAACAGCAGCCACACTAGAGCATTCCCCTACCACCACCGCTAACGCACACAGAGTCAGTTTCACACGTCGCCAAAGGTCATCTCTCTAAATCGGCGCACGGTGTAGGTGCAATCCGGATAGCGCTGCAAGCGCGTGGTATATATAGATCACTCTCTCTCTCGCTCTCTAGCTCGCAGCAACCGCGCCCGTACCACTATCTCTCCATATACAAAGCCAATATCGACAAACGACTATACTATAGAGCGAGAGAGAGAGGGGCAGAAACGGGTTGCACGGTTTAGTTTAGTTCCTCTTCATCGGCGACACGATACAGCGATACCTTGGTGTGTATGGCTATATATATACGGATATATATGCGTACACACGCATGTGTATGTGTATGTGTACCTTCATGCACGCGCGAGTGCTTACGAGTAGACTGGCTAACGAAGAAAACGTTGCAGTTTCCGGTCATGGACTTGGCTCGAGAGGCTATAGATAGGAGAGCGAAAGATGTCGCTCTCTATCTCTCTCTCTCGCTCCCTCTCTCGTGAGCGTGGAATTGAGTGAACTTCGATTTTGAGCAATAGATATAGGATTGATGAAGGTATAGAGGATAAGGTCGCGTAGTAGTTATCGAACCTAAGGAGCGAACTCGACATCTCGTCCCCTCCACACTCTTGTTATTGACACCCAATGGATCAAATTTCTCGTTACAGATTTAGTTTAAATAATAACCAGAGTGACCGCGACAATGGGGTTACATACTCTTTCTCTTTCTATATGGTGAACCCTCGTTCGTCTTACTTATCCATGTTCGCGAGAGAGCGACGGTATATATTGCGTGTGCGGTAAATCAATCCCGAGCAAATAATTCAAAGTGCTCCCTACGGATTCGCGAATAAGCGGACAGATTACGAAGGATTACTTTTGCTCAGCTTCTCGAATAATGCCTGTTGTTGAGGCTCTAATTGATATTGTGTGCATAGTAGCGAGCAGCGTCTTTATTACAGGGAATAAGTAGAAATAGGTGAAAGTTGATAAAATAGTAGAATCAATGCCTGGCTAAATATGAAATTCTTAAATTAGCTGACCTATTTAATTAAACAAATTAATCGAAAATGTTCCATGAAGTAAATAGGTGTATTGATTGTACGTTTTCAGCTGTCGTTAATGAGTCGTTTCAATTTGATAGCTTGCCAAGATAAACATTTATATTTATTAATTAAAAATGTTTCTGGAATGAAGTATAAGATAATTTCTCAGTACGTTTTGCACTGTAGAATTTTCTTACTATAGAGTTGTAAGAAAAATAATGGTTTATAAAATATAAATTAACATACTTAATTATTATACTATTTCAAAATTTCTCCTCTATAATCTATATACTTTAAAAAGGATAAATCATGTTGACATTTATATCTAGATTCTTATCTGTATAGAAAAAAAATGTTAGATTATTAATTTATTCATAGTTAATTCTAGTCGAAAATTACCTGGCGAATGTAGTTCGGCTCGAATCTTATCCGCAAACCTCATTTATCACTATGATAATGGCGTCATTTAACAATATATGAGATGCTTAGCCAAGTCGTTTGGCAGCATTCACGATCGAACTCTAATTAGAATCGATTGAATCAGCCGAGTAAAGTCATTTATCATATCTTTCACATTTTTGCGTGAACCAGCAACTTTACATTATTAGCTCCGCGCAAAAGTCTATCATCAACGCTATTAACTACTCCTCGTTTTATCGATTTTATATATAGTACACCGTGTAGAAACTCCTCATTATAAGAAGTAAAACTGGTCGATATATACTACTTTATAATAGAATTCTCGCTTCTGTTTATCATCGGGCCTGAAAACTATACTAAGCATCCTGAATATTTGATTGCCAATATTATCCTAATTGACAATCAGGCCTATATACGCTCACATTACTCTGTTAATATTTCATGTATTCAATATCAAATTAATGCTACGTACGCTATACGCATGATGTCCTCGTCAAGCGACGAATAATTCAGACATGTTTATTGTATCGTTCCGAAGAAAATTGCGAAGTAGTATTCCAAACAATATTTCAACAGCAAGCTGCTCGATTGGTGCCTTAAAAAAAAAAAAAAAAGAATCGTCTCAATCTTGAAAATATTTCCGATGGAAATAATAAAGCAGTGATTCGCAACGCGTAATCCCTCTATTAAAATCCATAAATTTAAACGTAACGACTTCTGGAAAGGACAACTGCACGTTCCTTCCTTGCTCCTTCGCTCTCTCCGCTTGAACGTAAGAATGCACTTCTCCTCCATCCATATGCATACGCAAGAAAGGATACTCCTGCGAACGACGGGGGGAAGGAATAATTGGATTTGATCGTCTGCGGGCGAATAAGAAGAAGCTCGTTCCTGCTGCTGCTGCTGCTGCTGCTGCGTACACAGTGTTATAACGATTGCGAAAAGAAAGCAAAGGGAGGAAACGACGAGCTGGGAGGAGAGAAGAGAGAAGAGAAAGAAGAACCGAGGGTCTTGATTTCATCCGCGCTCCTCTCTCTCTCTCTCTCTCGCGCGCGCGCGCAGTAGCAAAGAAAAGAGCAAACGCGCTCTCGTTGCGTTTTTTGCGGGGCAAGCGAGCGCTGCACCGGCTATTCTAAAGAGAGCGCGCGTATACCCGCTCACGGGGCTTCAAAGACTCGAGAAGAGAGAGAGAGAGAGAGAGGTTTAAAATAAAAACGAATGGACGCGCGAGAGAAAGAGAGAGAGAGAGAGAGCGCACCGCCTATAGCCCGGGGAGTACTCGAAGAGCGGCCCTGGAGGACCGCTCGGCTTCATTCAACTGTCGTTTGTTTTCTCCGGGAGCCGTGGTAGTAGTAGCACTGCACCAGCAGTCTCCTACTACTCCTCCTCCTACTCGTCCTCCTCCTGCTCAATTTTGCAATGTGTGTATACCCGGCTTTTCTTCTCGCCCTCTCACCGTCCTCTCCTCCCTTTGCGCTGCTGACACTTTAAGTGAGATTCGCTTTGAGGCAAATAAAAGCCAGGCTCGGTGCATGCGAGCTCGGAAATTTATTGCGTTTTTCAATCTCTGTGTGTGTGTGTGTGTGTGTACATTTACTACAAGCTATACATTCTGTTTACGAAATGAAGAAAGATTAAGCTCTCTCTCTCTCTATTGGTACGTGAAAAGAAGAAAGAATGAAAGAACAAGTATTTGTGTGTGGTTCGTGGGCACAAAAAGTCGTACGGGGCGGCAGCTAAGGTCGAATTTATATTGAGTTCGAAGGTGGAGCGATAAAACACTTCATTCCCGGGCAAAATGCGAGCAATCAAAAAATCCTAAAGAAAAATGAGTATGCCCATGAGTATAGGCGTGCGCGCGCTCGTCTGTATAGGTATCGGGCTGGCCGACCCGAGCGAGCAGGCGTATATAGGTATATGAAAAAAAACGTATCCCTTACCCCATGGGAGAGATAAGGGAGCATTGAAAGTATGTCCTGTTGTTCAATCTATTATTTCTTTATATTTATGGACGCGTACGAGAGGCAATATATATACTCCTCCCGAAAATTTTCTCCACGCCCTTGTACATTGAACCTTGCGGGAACCACTTCATTTTTTATTCATCGATATACCCTTTTCAATTTTAATTATCCTTTTATAAAACACTCGTGTCACTTATAATACGAATCAATTACTTATTTGATTTAATAATTGATACATACTTATCTCGCATTCTAATAGGAGTTAATGAGGAATACATATTATATGATTATGTGTATGAGATCCACTTGAATTTATTTATTTACTTATTTGTTTATTAAAAAGATAAATTATATGGTGTGATCCTATAGAGGCAGATATAACTACCTGTACAAAGGGCTGGCAAGTATAATTGACTACTTACAAACTAACTTACAACTATATTAACATTTAATATAATATAAATTTTCCAATAAACTTTATACGCTAGAATATGAATGGTATAAAACATTAAATATCAGCGTTATCGAGTGTTATAATCGAATTCATTCGCATATAAATTAATCTATTTAAATCTCATTCTTAAGAGCTTCCAATCAAACTAAAAATTTAATCTAATCTAACTAATCACATATCACTTATTTCATCGCCCACTCTATATGCGCGCCAAAAGTCAGTCACTTCGAATAGCTTCGAAGTATTTAAGACGCACTTAATTTCCAAAGCTGCTCTCAAATAAATTACAAAGCGATTACAGCAAATAAATTAACTCGGCCTCAATTAATTTTCGCTCAAGAATGTCTTCCTTCTCCTCCTCCGACGAAAGAAAAAATCTATCCCTTGCACGAACTCTAATTAAAAACTCATTCAATTAAGAATCCCTTGTGAATTCCGTAAAAAAAAAAAAAAAACACATCGTCTCCGAGCAAACGCTATTATCAACACTTGAAACTGTCGCGGCGCATCAACCGTGTAACACCTTCGCGAGATTCCCGTACACTTTCTTCAGCCGTATCTACACGTGCAGAAGCACACACGCGTGTGTACGCGATTTAAAAGAAAAAGCCACTACGAAGGGCCTACCGCATGCGCGAAGAGTGTAAGAGAGGAGGAGTAAGGGAGGAACATAACCGGTAGCCCGTGATATCTCATTACTCGTGCGCGAACAGCGTTCCGGCGTGCTGCGACGGCTATATACGCGGTCGTCGCGCGATGATAAACATTTATTCCGGGATTTCGCTGAGTTAACAGCCGGCTTTAATGAAGACGCCAACCGTGGCTTTTAGTGCCTGAGGCGCGCTTGCTATATACATATATATATGTACCGCTTCGTTTTATCTTCACCGATCGCGCGGAAGAGAGAAAGAGAAAGAGAAAGAGAGAGGAGAGAGAGAGAGAGAGAGAGAGAGAAAAAAAAAGAGAGGAAGACCGAGAACTTACGATTTTCAGTTTCTGCGCTTCGCCAGTCGAGAGCTAGCCATGGCTAGGCGTACTGAATGTCGAGTAACCGGCTATACTTTAATGAATTAAATTGTTTTTTATGCATTGAGCGCGTGAGTAATGGTTATTGCGGGTTCGAGATATATTTTCAAGGTGGTGCATTTTGCCAGACATCTAAATTCTTATGGATGGTTATTTTCGCAGGAAATTTCAATAGGATATACATAAAAATCAATGGAAACATAAAAGTATTTTTTCGAATGGATTATAATAATATCAAATATGTTTTATATACATATTTTGTAATATCCGAATTATGATATTCCAAAAATAATAGATTTTGATGTTAACTATCTTGGAAACCAGAAAGCAATAAATTTTCAACAAAAATTCATAATAGAATAACATATTCAACAAATATAAAATAATTGTTTATTATAATTTGTAATTTAACTAGGTTTCTAGGTGGTACGTGCATTTTTAAAAGTCTCAAATTAATATATTCGCTTTTCAAAATTTATTTCCGTAACAGTTATTTATAAAAGTGCCAGTCCCATAAATAAAATGATAGAGCAACATAAATAATTTTCTTATAACAGTTTCGCATTGAGAACAAGAATTGCTGTCGTAATCAGGAAAGACCGTTTTTGCTGTTCATTTTCTCTCAAAATGATACGCCTGAAACAAGGAAATAATAAAAAAAACCAAGTGGACATCATCACATCTAAAAAGTGTTCCGGAACCGATAGCGACACCATGCGATGCTCGATATGAAATTTCAGGTCTAACGCACATATGACGTACCACGTCTCTAAAAGCACCTACAAATTACGCGCGTATCGATAGAATTTCACCAGCGCTGACACTCGACTAGTTTATTAAATTAAAATCTGCGCGACGCAATTGACGCGGCCGTCAAAAAGAAAATAAAAATCATCCTCCACGATCTTCCGATACTTACTCACCTGCTCATCGCGCCACGATATATAATCGTCAAGATCGTGGCTTATCTCTTCGCGCGATCGAAACAGTCGCGCGTTGAGTATATATACGTATAGATAAGTGTCGTTAACGCCGCGGTTAAGATGTTATGCGATCCGGTTTCTATACGTATATATGGAGAAAAAAAGAAATTCTTCCGCTACATACACGTTGCTCCAACCGCTATATGGGAAATCTCTCAGTTGTACGTTCGACGGCCTTTAGTATTATTAGGCGCTGAGTCGATGCGAGCTTATCTCCACGATTGATCTCGCGCGAGGCCAATATAGTGGCTCTCTATTTCGTCGCGAGCTATGGGAATTAGCGTGTGGTATTATTGAATTCCTAGGTTGCGTTAGATATGTACTATAAATATTTGAAAATTAAAATGTGAAATTTATGGGAATGTGAGAGAGTGAGAGAAGGAGTCGAGATATTCGGTTGAATAATAAAAATTTGCATGAAAATGGTACGAGTTTCGGAGAGCGACTACGGCAATAAATAAGTACAGTAAACACGCCTTTTTCGTGTCACCTTCGTCGTATAGTGTGCGCACCCCTATATAGTGTGTCAAATGAAATACTTCATTATAATTTTTCTGACACAAACGCTAATTAAAATCCGGTCGTAAAGATCGGGTACCTTCTATATGACGAGTATACAAAACCATAAACACTGCGATGCCTATAGGCGCTTGAAATAGAGATACATCCACACGCACATGTTGTGAATCGCCCGCAACGAGCCGTAAAAAACATAATCAATCCCAGCAAAAAGAATTTCCGTCCACTTATACCCTTATTTCTCTTCGTTAACGACATAATTATTCGCGTTTCAATCTTTCCTCGATTGCGCGTCTCTTTCTCTCTCTCCCTTCCGGCTCAGCTCCCATTACGCGCGCGCAACGTAAAGCCGCGATGTCTCATTTCGCTTGTAAGACGAAAAAGCATCGGAGAAGGGGAAAAGTCGGCGACTGGCCGGTCGTGTACGCGCTATATGTATATATATACAGGGAGTAGCACGGCGATCGATCAACTCACCGAAGCACTTCGTTAACTCGTTACTCGCGCGCGCGCGCTCAATGCCTCTATACACGTATAAAAAAAGCGGAAGATTCATTAACCAGATCGAGAAAAATGTAGACCGAGAGAGGCTTTCTTTTAACGGCGCCATGTTCGTGTTTATATATATATATATATATATATATATATATATATATATATGTATGTAATGCGTCAGTATTGTGTACGCGATTCTACTCCTCCCCTGCTTTCAGTCTAATTGCGGTGGCAAGGAGCGAGAAAAAAATATATAGAGAGCATCGTATAGCAGCAGGACTACAGAGGGGAGAGGAAATACTGACACGCACCGATTTGTTACCCAGGGAATCCCACCCCCCGAAAATAATATCTCCTTACACATATCCCTCGCGGCGTCACATATATTTCATACATATATTTTTCCATATTATACGTCTCGTACACACGTATAAACACACACATATATATATACACACACACGTGCGTGCGACTTCAGCAATCACGTGGCTTATCTCTCAAAAAATTCTCGATTCGCATAATGCCGAATTTCACCCGGCTGTCGTGTTCTCTTTTTTTCTTCATCCTTTTTCCCTCGCCATACAAGAGCACCGCGCGGCGAGCGGATTAGATTCCACCCGTCGGCTTTCTATATATGTGTGCGTATATGTGTATATATATATCTTTGCGGCACGACTGTTTTTCGTGCGCAAATTTATTATTCCGAGTCGCGCGCGCGCGCGCGAACGCGCGTGCTCGTGTATGTATATGCGCATGTTTTATTTCGAGCGCGATAAGTGCGCATTATGGTGATTTATGCCGCGAGCGCGTGAGACAAAGGGGAAGCGAAAGAGAGCAGGGAAAGGGAGAAAAAAATTTTTCGTCGTGTATGTATTGTATATATATATATATATATATATATATGTGACGACGCGCGTGCCGCAATCATGGTTTCATAAGGATTTGACATGCGTCGCGACCCGTATCGAAAATGTATGATATTAACGGGATTTTAAAATTGTGAAACGTGTTGTGAGAATATTTATATAATCGGAAAGTGATGACTAACTTGTGTTTTTATTAAAAATAACGTGTATTGTTATAATGTGATGATGCATACAGCGTATATATTTCCGTCAAGAAATCACTCGTAGTTTTAATTGTAATTATAATAATTGAAAGATTGTCGCCGATAGGTTTAAAATATGGAAAAGATTTTTGTAAAAAAAAATTGTAAAATTGTTGGAGCGAAAGAGAAAATAAATTTAAGTTGAAATAGTCGGCAAATGTAATTGCATATAGGCCGAGCTTGCAGTGTAATTTGCCACCCATGTAGGGATAATTTCGATTATCCTGAGGTTGTTAGACCCCGTTTGTGGGAGCTTGTTCCTAACTGTGTGGGTCAATGCGGGGAAATAATTACAGATTATCTCACGACCTTTTTGGCTGTCACCAAGCTGCGGCGATACGCGCGAGAATTTAAACTCTTGAATTTCGAACGCCTTTGGCCGAACGATCATTCGGCAGCTGAGCTGAGCGGTAGACGAACGTGATAGCGAGTCGATAGGAAACTTAGCAACGCTATTATTTTATTTGTTTTCTCTTCTCTCCTTCAATTGCATAATAAAATGTATATTATATATAAATTAATTGCGAAAAAGCGCCTGAGCTGACACGTCATCTGCACTTAACCTTTTAAAATAAAAAACTTATACCTACATACAAGTTGGATTTTATTTCAATCCTCAACAAAGATTATTAAAGATCTCGATCAGTTTTGAAATCATAATTTCAGCTATCTAAAGTACACATTTAGGAAGCCTGCTCGAAATGGAGGAGGCGTATGTAGAGGAATGACGTATAACCGCTGACGGCCATTCTCTTTCAGGGTCTCTCCGCCCGTTCGCCTTACATATACCCATGATTAAAGAGGTACAATAATCACCGCTCTAATATCCTTCGCTGTGGAGATAGCTATACTAATGCTTCGACCCGGGGAGCAAGAAATATCTTCTTCTTCGTGACGCAAAAAGCAAAAGGCACTCGAGCTCCTTTTTGCGCGCGTTCGAGACTTCGGGCCAATAAAATGTGCCATAAGCGGGTTTTCAGATTTTTTTCTACTTGTTTTTCCAGCCGAACGAGGGTGATGTATGCCTTGACTGTAGGTGTAGTGATTTCTCTTGGTTTGTAGTATGTACAACTTTTTGTTTGCATGTCCATATATAAACTGTAGTAACGTCCTAAGCTATACCCACATCATTAATCAAATTGTACTTTTGTTTTGACATACACAGAGTTATTTTCAGTTATTTCCATATTTATATCAGATGTGTGTGAAAGAGAGCAGAGAGCGGAGGAGTGAAGAAAAATAATACATAAAATTATGTTTTCATTTAAACAATGAATAGCAATCATAATACCGATAGGTTTACTAGCAACATGCATTTTCACTTGTCAGAAAGTATTCGAAATTAATTTATTAGTTCTGTTAATAGTGGGAAAATAAGCAATAATAATTCCCATGACCGACCCCCCCCCCTTCCTCGCATGACATAGACAGCTCGTCTATCAAGGTGATTTAAACGAGCAATCTTTTTGTACCTGTAACAAATGAAAACACTGCAATAGTAATCAAATGAAAACCAAATTATTATATAAATCTTAGTTTATAAAGAATTGAATACTCTGCAAAATAAACTATTCAAATTTAACTAGTAGAACCCTAGCTTCTAAGGTATTTTTAGAAAAATATAAGGTTTCAGAAATTTACATTTAAAATTACACGAAGAACAGTAGCCAAGTCAGTTTGTTAAATAAAATTAATTTAAATCCGTTTACGAATTGATATTAGAACAAATTAGCAAAAATAGAAGAGATCAAGATAACAATTATAATACAACAACAATATTCAGCAATCCCTATATGAATTTAAACTATAGAGTGTTTTTGACTCGCGAGTGGACGGTTCTGATTCAAGCCCGGGTTCGTCACTTTTTATTAAAAAAGTTGCAATAGCTAACTCGTAACAATCCAATTGAATAAAACTGTATAAATTCATAATTGCCACTTTAATGTCGTAAACATATTTAATATTATAGTTATGTAAATGACAGCTAGTGTTTTTTACTCAATAAACTATTATCAATGTTAGAATGTTATTTGTTTTTTCTGATTGTTCATATAATAAACTATACACGGAGATAAATTTATTTGTAAACTTTACTTTTTTATAAGAAAATTAACTATTTTTTGTAGTAGCGCTGGGACACACTCGACATGGGAGATTTTTAATGTTTTAAATAGTAATTTTACGATTTTCATAACAAATTTTACTTTTTAAATAGTAAAATTTGCTATAAAACTAAGAAAAATTACTATCTAAAGCAGTAAAAATCCCCCATGTCGAGAATGTCCCAGCGCTACTATAAAAATAGTAAATTTTCTTTAAAAAAAAGTAATGTTTACATATAAATTTTTCTCCGTGTAATAGTGGTCAGATGAGTCTTATTTTATAAATAGTTTTGAAAAATTCAAGTAACAATATATTTTTATTCATATTGTAATCATCTAAAAAATATTAATACACTTCTTATTGAATTAAGAGAAATGATTGAAGAGCTAATGTTAAATTTAATTATAAAAAGTAAAACTGTAATGTCTGAATGTCAAGTAATATATTAGTTCCAACAAATAATAAACAAAAAAATCACATTTTACATTTATGACACGCGTGAGAAATTTTTATATGCAAGATCGATAATTGGCTTTCAATCCTCATTTCCTTGGAATGTAAGAAGCAAATAGCCATATTTTTTACTTTCTGGACCATCTCCATATTTCAGCATCTAAAACATAATATTATCTTTATGTTCTGTACTGATCATACGGTTTAGTTCCAGGATATTTTCCATTCATTAGCATTTGACATCAACATCCTAACACACTTACAGTTTTACGTAAGTCTTTTAAGAGGATATCGGGTCCAATTACCGTTCGTACATAGAATTTTACATTATTTAAATTCAGTTTTAGGTTTTTCAAAATTGTCGCAGTCATTCGGTATCTGTACTGGTTTAACAAACACCGAAGGACAAAAATAATCACAGGAGCACAAAAAAAGTATATTGCTCTGAGGTTGAGACAACATTATTACTACGTATTTTGATCCAATGAACATGAATCTGAAATAAAAAAGGAAGGTCGCCCAGCGAATTTCGAAGATAACCATAACACAACAAAGAGGCAAAAAACGACGTAGAAATCCTTTACATAAGTCGTTCGATAACAAACGCATACGCTAGTTTAAACCAATTTAGTTCTCGTTCATAAGATCTTCATTTAAGGCCTCATGCAGGTTTTTAATCACTAAATTCCGTTACAGTAATATTCTGATCACCAAAACTGGACTTACAGACGAGTATTACCAAATTTTCTCGCTCTCAGAAGTATAACCATGCCATCTTCTAATTCGCCTTCAACCTTCTATTGTCTTCAGTTTTTCTTATAGTCTAAACATCAAGTGACACTGACACAAGTGTCTTTGTGCATTTACCAATAAAATTCCGATTGGTCTTGACCTATATAAGAAATATTAAATTCTCTTTTTTTAAGTCTTCACAATGTCGTCTTAACCTAAGACAAATCATATTCTTTGTTTTTAAGCCTTTACCACTAAAAAACGTATTTTTTTACGATTTGTTAAGGTTATCTTCGAAATTCGCTGGGCGATCTCCCTTTTTTATTGCAGATTCGTATTCAGTTAATCAAAGTATGTAGGAATAATGTTGTCTCAACCCCAGAGCAATATACTTCTTTTTGTGGGTCTGTGATAATTAATGAAAATAAAAAAAAAATTGAATAAAAATAATGGAAAAGACAGAAACATCAATAAGTATGTGATTACAGATAAGCTCCGACATCCCCTTAAACTTTTACGTATGATGAAGCGAATTAAATGAATAAATCTATCGCATTTTTCTTATTCTTATCATTATGGTAACTCGTAAGGGCTGCGATATACATACAAGCAGAATCTCGTGATGAAGTATTAATCATAGTTTGATCCCAAAAAAGTTGGTAATTCTTTTATATAAACTTTCAGAGTATAAATAAATAATAACTATTCTTTTTTGTGAAAATATATAAATTTAAACAAAAACCAAGCCATTGAACTTAAACCATAAGTACTTTTTACTTTTCTTAAGGAAAAAGTTGCTTTACAATAAATACGTAAGAGAGAGACAGAGAGTGGTACAGTGGTATCGACTGTATACCTCTGTGTTTTGGCCATGTATGTATTTATCGCCAGCGATCGGAATGTTTCTCTCGGTCAATAGTTTGTTTATTTAAATTAAAGGAGGAACGTGCGGCGAGACAGTGTTTCCCATACATGAATCACTAGAAATGCGCAAAGTATGAGTAACATGTTTAAAAATATAATAATATCTCATTTTCGATAAAAAGGCCTACTATTTTTTGGTTTTTATTAGTTTTCGTTTATGTACTATTAAAGATTGTCCTTTGCAATATTATTTATTTTAAACAAATGAAAAAAATTACAATTAAACATCACCTTCTCTATGTAAATAAAAAAAAACATTTTACAAATCGACTGTACATACAATTATTATGATTCAGTTTATAAGTATCAGTCTGAATAGCTTTCAATTCGAAATGATAACAAATTCTTTTAATACTTTTAAGTCGAAATATATCTATTTAAATCCATCTTCTCTTAAACAATGAATTAAATAAATTATCATTATTACATCGATCAATAGCACTTATGTGTTATTTAATTCGTTTCAAGACTATATAAATCCCTTATCATTACCACATCTAAAAGATCCATTCATAAAAAATTTCAAATCAACCTTAAAACATCAAAAGCTAACAAGTATAAACTTTAACAATTTTTAAAATAAAAAGACCATTTGCAATCAATCTATAACTGTAAAAAATTTATTTATATATCCATTTATCAATTTGTTATTCATTTTGCTTCCTCAAAGAGGAAGCTTTGTAACGGTGAAAAAAATTTTTGAGACAAAAAAGTTTTAAAATGATTTTTTAAGATGAAATGTGTTGAAAATTTTCAATTTTGAGAAAATTTTTTTTCCTGTCTGTATGTATGTGTGTATGTGTGTGTGTGTGTACGTAAACTTTGCATATCTCGGGAACCAAACCATCGATCTTCGCCATTTAAAGTTTATTTTGTTCATCTCGCGAAAAAACTCGGCACCGTGAAGTCCTTAATACTTAATCGATTTTCTTTTTTTTTATAACCAAAAAATGATTTTGTATTTTTCGTTTTTTTGATTTTTACATATGTAGAGATCAAAATTATTTATCAGTCTAAATTGTTTTTGAAAGGTCTATTAATTACCTACACTTACGTTTTTTAACATTTAAGTTATTATTCATATTCCATTTGTTATTAAGAAAAATTTTCCTAAAATTGATAAATTAGTTTCTCATAAACAAAATGATCAATCGATTTGAAATTTAAACCACAAATTCAACTCATTCTAAGGAATATTAGGTTAAATTTTTAAGAGATTATTTCGATATGTTTTCGAGAAAAAAATATTTTCCAAAAAAATAGCATTTTTGATGTCGCACGATAATCGGATAAAAATTATTCGATCGACTTAAAATTTGGCATTGACATAGATTTTTTATATCTACAGGCTAAGTTCGTTGCCTAGAAATATCTGACTGTTACGAAAAAAGATATTGGAGGTTAAAAATTTTTGTATAAAAGTTTTGAATACCTTTTTCTCAAAGAATACTTTATTAATTGACTTGAAATTTAAACTACTTATTTCACTCAATTAATAC
>JAYJLV010041227.1:0-23195 GCA_036873485.1 Torymus texanus
TTTTTTGCCAAAAAATTTAGATAAAAAGTTTAGTTAAAAATCCACACAAAACAGCTGGAAATCCATGCAATACAGTTGTATTTTTCACCTATTACTTACAGCTATTTTTTTTAGTTAAACTTTTTTTACCGGGTAATAAGGTTTTATATTTAACGTATAAGTCAATGTAAGTGTACATTAATAATGAAGTCGTACATGATATCTTCAGATTTATAATATTTCAATATTATTTCTTTCAAAGTTCTTTAAAAGAATAGTAGATTTTTACATTATCGCGTCCCCTGGGACTACAAGTTTATAATTTATAAAAGTACATATTTAAGATTACTGTACTTTGGTTGATTTACATGAGAGCTTACATTCTATATAAAAAATTCGTCGAGCGATAAAAAATGTCTATACACAACACTTCAAAAGTTACAAATGCTATTCTCACAAATAGAACAAAACGATTTCCTTTAATCATGGATAAACATATAGCATAAGTGAAAAGTGATTCTCTATTGGATTTGGTGAAGAAACTAAAATCCACTGAAATGCTGAAAAAACAGCATTTTCATAGGTTATTATAAGAATTATTACTTGTTATTGCACTTTTATCTATCAAAAAACCTTTTAATTTTCTGCTTTTCCTGGTTTTCCTGCTTCAAATTCATTCTTTTTAAAGCGTTTATTGGGATTTCTTCGGAAACTGCGCTTTTGTGAGTCCTTTTTGCTTCCAGCTAACATTCCTGCCTTTCGCATGGCATGTAACTTTTTGTTTTTATGAATAACTTCTGGCTTTCTACTAATATTTTTTGATCCAGATGAAGTGTATTCTACTTGTATTTTTCGCCCTTTTATAAAAGTTCCATGCAGAGATAATGCTTTCTGTAATTTCAATAATATATTTAGTGAATAGTTTGGATTAAAATAATCATTAAACTTAAACCACATATATTATTTTAGTTTTACCTCATAGTCAATACTGTTTTCAACTTCTACATAACCAAATCCACGTGGTACATTTGTTTTAGGTTTTAATGGAATCCTGACATCCTTGACTTTTTCAACTTTTGTTAAGAAATGTTTCTTTAGATCTACAGTAGTTGCACTGTAATCATTTGAAAATTATTGTAAGATGTTAGAAAATATTGTAAGATATTAAAAAGGATAATAAAAATTGGATCGTATAAATTCATGATACTTACTCATATGCTAAGTTTCCAATGAAAAGAACATATCGCTTCTTTTTGCCTAAAGCTTCAGTTTCATTCTGCTTTTGTTTCTTAAAATCTGGAGATGGTTTGTCGTTTTTAATTTGTTTTTTGGGAGTCTTGTCAAATTCTTCCTTTTCTGAGTCAGCTTCCATTTCTCCATCTTCCGAATCGGAACTTTTCTTTGTGTCACTTTTATTTTTTAACATAGTCTTGTTGGATTTTAGAACTCCTTGTTCATTCTCAGCATCATTTTCATCTTCATCTTCATCTTCAATCTCATCTTCATCACTTTCCAATTCTCCATCTTCCAATTTCTTAACATTTATTTCCTTAATTTTTTTATTTGATTTTTGAATATTTTTAGACAAATTTAGTTCTTGTTCATCAGATGAATCCTCATTGCTATTTACCTCTTGTTCAATTTTCTTACTAACTTTTCCAAGCTTATTTTGTTTAAAATTTTTTACTTTTATATCATTTATGTTATCATCACTATCTTCTGCCTTGGCTGGATCTCCTAATTTGTGAGATGATTTATACTGATTAATTTGATCCTCAAGTTCTACATCTTGAGCACTATTACTGGTATCTTCACTGCTGCCTGCATCTTCCTTCTTAAAATTATTTCTTTCCTTTTCTTTTGCCGGTAAATTTTTAGTTTTATATGCATTTATCATAGTTTTATTTGTTACTTTATTGTTACTATCATCTTCTATTTCAGAGTCACTTTCTTCATCCCTCTTTTCCATTTTATTAGTTTTCTTTTCAAATTTTTGTTTTTTGTTTTCATTAAATTTTTTTTGTTTATTCTTTGATTTAATATTTTCTGATTTATTTTTGTCACTATTTTCAGTAGTGCTGTTTACATTATTACTTCCTTGCCTATCTTCAAAAAATAGTGAATCTTTTGTAATTTCTTTTGATGCATGCTTTTCCTTTTTAGAATCTTTTTTGAACTTTTTATTTTCAGGTTCTCTTATACTCTTATCCAAAGAATCATTTTTACGTTTCTCAGATTTCTTAGGACTTTTCTCAGTAGAATTATCTACTATTTCAGTTACTGAACTATCCATTTCTACGATTTTTACTTTCTTCTTTAGAGTACGCAACTTTCTAATAGCAGTTTTAGATAGATCACCACGATTCTCTATTTCAGTGATTTTCTTTTTCATTTCATCAATAGATAAATTGTTAATTGAACTAAACTGACCCTTTTTTTGTCGAAGTTCTTTCCTTTGATTTTCACGGAACTCCTTTCGTTTCTTTTTAAATAATTCTTTTCTTTTTGCTCCAGCAGTATTATCTTTATTATTTGTTGAGTTCTTTGAACTTTCTGATCCTTTTTCAGGACTCTTGTTATCAGTTATAGAAGTTACAGATGCATCATGCTATAAATAAATAAGAAAATTTTAATAAAAATGTTATCAAACATTATTGGAAACTTTCTAAAGAAAATTTTTATGTAAATTTACCTCTTTGTTCTTGTTCTTCTTCTTTTTCTTCTTTTTCTTTGATTTTTCAGATGAAACATCAGTGTTAGCAGCTTTTTCAGAAATCTTCAATTCTGGCTTTTTCACTTCAGCTACATTTTCTTGCTTAGTTTTGAACTTTTTCTTTTTTGGACTTCCCTCATCCTTTTTCTCAATGTTCTTTACAATTTGTGCATCTCCATTTGCCTCAATTTCACTTAATTGTCGCTTTTTACCCTTCTTCGTCATTTCTACAAAATCAATATTTTATTACCAATACCAATAATAACAAATTAATTATTCTAAATAAGTAAAATGATATGAAATCAATTCGAATTGCTGAAAAAATGTTAATATAATATTCTTTTTCATTCAACACTTCTTAAAAATTCAATTTAGGCTTACGTACCGCTAAAACAAATTCACGTGGTCGACAGCGAACCGTGTGTTTTCTGGAAAATTTTAAGGTTATGTTGGCCGCTGCGTTGCGGCTTGCGACAGTATAGACAGTAGCAGACACGCAGTAGTCGCATCTCGCGTATATAGTCGCAGACGCAAACTCAGTCTACGTTATCTACGTATGAGGTAGATATTCTATTTTATCGATTGATGCTAGTGAGTATTGTATAGTAAAATTCCTAATATCATGCTTTCTGCTTTACCATTGATTAATGAAAAGAACGAGCGCACAAATTTGAATATATATGTATATATTTATTAGCTTGCGATAACGTTATAAAAAATTTAAAAAAATGTGCAATGTTTAAAAAAGAAATTCAAAATAATTTGAATAATTACATTGAAACTATTTAAAAATCCTATTCCATTTTTACCTAAATAAATTTTAACAATGTTTTTATTTTTAATTTACAACACGATATAAATATAGTCTTTCACTTTTACATCTACATCTCTTTTTGCATATATACTGTTTCCCAACCCCAATCTAAACTAAGTGTCTACACCATCACCATCACAAAGGCCTCCCCACCACTGGCAAACCAACTTATTCATCACTACTCATGCACAAACAGCCCGCACCGTAACGCCGTCGTTTAAAACGCAATTAGACTAAACCTCTCCATTCGAGCGACCAGTTGAACTCGCACTCACTCTCCGGAAGAAAAAGCCATGCGCGCATAGTGTGCAGTATATACAAAAGTACCTAACAGCAGTCGGTACGGGAGAAAATGAGCTACATAACGCGCGCTGTCGTGCCGCGCGTGTGTGCAGTCATAGCCAGATGAGCAGCATCCGCGCAATTATCGGTAATGACGGCACTTTTACTGCGCCTGATTGTTCCCGGAAAGCAACAGCGTGTTGCCGGTGTGTTTTTGTTTGCGCTTTCTTCGTTTTTTAATTGCGCGCAGAGGTTATGTATACTTATTAGCTGCGCGCATTGTCCCATGAAAGTTTGTTGACGGAGTGGTTTCGCTTTCGTTTGTTGGTTAGGTGAATTAGTACTCAGATTTTAATTTTAAGTAGAGATTGCAGGTGAAAGGAATTCGGTTTTTCTTTGTTGTAAGGAATTTTGTGTTTCATTATTTTTATACATATATTTACTTATTTTGTGTAGAAATATACTTGCATAATATACATGTTGAATCCGATAACATCAGTGGGTTTTTCTAATTTAAGGTATGTATAACTTTGAAAGTTTTTTGATATTTCACTTTACGTTTTTCATGTAGAATAAAATATGTAAAATCTACCCGTCAGTTGATCCGATTGTCGCAATGAGTATACTAAAAGTGAACTGAGCACATTGCCTAGCTCATGTTTACCTGATGTGAGTATATACAACTATACGTTGCTAGCCCAGACCATGTGAGTTTTGACACATAGGTTTTACGTGTATAAGTATATATTATACAGAATACTATACTCAACGATTTTCTGATTTACACATCCTCATATAGCCATATCACTGACCTTCGCAAGCTAACGATGTTTTGTATACGAATGAAGATTTTTTCGAATGTAACTAAAAATACACACGCACATTAAATCCAGTTATTTACATATTTCTAATAATACTATAGTCCGTGTACAGTTTCCTGTATACAATCCTTCTCAATACCGCCGTGGTCTTCTCTCTCCAATCCTAATTAGCAACAATGTAATTGGAGAGAGAAAACTGCGGCAGTATTGAGAAGAGGGACTGTAGTCATATAGAGCCATGCGCGCTGCGCGCGCTTTACTTTTTTCATAGAAACGAAATAAAAAAATATTTTAGACTTCATTACTGTACTTTTTATTAACATTATCTTTCAAAAAGCATAATATATTATTTATACTAAATAAATAAAAGATTTGAATTCTAAATGTTGAGGTTAAGAAACAAATCGAAACAGCATTTATTTTCTAATTAAATTATTAGATACAAAATTTTAATCAATTGGGATATTGAATAATTTAATGATTATTTTATTGATTTTCTTAAATGAACGTATAAATCATTTAATTAATTTCTATATCAAAATAATCATTTTATATCAGAGAACATTTTGAATTTTGACGCTATTCAGACCGGATATTGAACCATCAACCAATCGTATTGCTTCTTTAAATACTTCATAACATCTCTTTTTTAAGAGAGGATCCTCCAACTAATCCATTTACAAATCCTAAGTACTCTCGCCTACCACAATGCACATAATACAACCAACCATCAAATCAATCTCACATCATAGACGACGCAACAATACATCTATTGACTATACCCCGCGTGGTTCGGTATATAGAGTTAGTTAGGAGGTACTTGTCAACCAAATCACAGGTGCATAGGTATAGGACCTGCGCGTTTCCGGCGGATGATGTGCCTCTAAACGCACGTCGCAGTCAAGGGCGTTCGATTTTAATCGAGCATGCATACATTGCATGCGTCTCAGTGAATGGAGTATAAAAGGCACACCGGGTAGAGCAATCGCATGGAAATTGCCGTTTTTGCGTTTCCTCGTGTCTATAGTGCTATACACCAGGTGACGAGGTGTATATAATATATAGCGTTGCTCAATAGTCTGATGTGTGCTGCATGATGAATTGTTGAATAGAAGGTACTGCAGGTATAATAAATTGATTAATATATTTAGGATGGGGTTGGGTAGTAGAAATATATGAAAAGATTATTTATCGTATAAATTATTTATATAAAAATATTAAATAATAAATAGACCGTTTCCTCATTAGCGGATACTATAAAGGTTTTATGTCTATATACTTTCGCGAAACCCGAAAATTTACAGCTGTAACAGCGTTTATAAAGCTATTCCTTCGTCCGTGGAGTTTCCCCGAGTTATACGACTTAACTACACTTCCAAGTTTAATTTACGCGGGATTACACGCGCTAATTCACTTAAGAATATCAAATTTAAAATTCGCAATTTACAGATCATTTCAACGCCGCTAATATAAAACGATACTATATACAAATCGAATAAGATAACAATAACTAATAATAATCTCGTATAAACAACATACTCCAACTTTCTTATTACACCCTTCGGAAAAATCATTTCGTATAGCATCACAACGTAACTTCCCAAAAAACATTTCGCACACGCGCCTTGTATAGCCTCCCGCTCGTAAACCAAGTCAACTCACCGCGTGACGTCTGACTATTTATCGCTCGCACATAATATAACGGTACGATGACGAGAGACGCGTTATACTATAACGTAGGAAAAATAAATTTTCCCTCGGCTAATCGACTCTCTTGCGCAATTCAAAGGTTTTTTTCTTTTTTGAGAGTGATGCGGTTGTGACGGGACAAACGCAGCACGCAGACCGTAAATAAACAGAGAAGCATGGATGATGGTATTGAAGCGGATTAATTGTCAACGGGGGGGACGTTGGGTTTGTTTGGACTCGATGACGGTGAATTCGCGTGCGAGTTGGTTTTAGGATAGTGGTTGATGGGTGACGGGCGGATTTATTGGTTCATATGATCGGTTTTATAAATAAAGAGGTTTGTTAGTGTTAGAGATAGAGATTTTTTGTTTTGAAATAATATGATTGATGTGGCTCGTGTCTGAATTGTAAATGTCATAAACAAATAAAGTATGATGAATGTGAATTAAGAAAAATTATTTAAGCAAGGATTTCAAAACAGTTTGCTAGAAACAAGCATTTTACAACATCAATCCACAAACTCTATTATAGACATAAATTATTTTTCAAAATTGTACTTCAATTCTATTCAAGTATATATAACTTACCATACGCTTCATCAACTTACAAAGCAGTTGACCGTATACATTCAAACATATACATTTATATTCTACCATTTCCAAACCATATCCACACTCCAAATATACCACACCCCAAAACCATTTTCCGACATTACATCCCGCAGCACCATACCCTCAAAAATTATCGTCCCCAGCCTCGTTTACGAAAGTCGCATAACTTCCCCGCTACCACCACCACCACCACCACCGACCAATCCCCAAGTGTCCAACCTATTTCAATTTTTGCAAACCTCCCTGCCTAGCCTTACATCACTCTTGCCCCCCCCCTATGGACATTTCAAAAGCAATAATCCCAGAGAGAGCAGAACGCAGCTCGGCGATCCATTACCCCCTGCCGCTACGACCAATAACCGTAAATGCCGCACGGTGCTCTAGCCGCATACGTATATACCATTTCCCCCTGTCCCCTTTTAGAACAATAACCTTACACTCCCTCTATCTCCCATCCTAAAAAAACATCAGCGCGTAATTAAATTTCGCGACGACTAGGAACCGAGTCGTTATCATGCCCATGTGCGTCCATAAATTATACCAGACTCACTACGCGGGTGTATGCATTACTCGAACTATATACCGACGGACACGTGGTATGGGTCGACGAACGGATGGAAAAAGCGTATATATATATGGTCGGGGGCAGAAGTATGTACACGCACTTGACCGCTCAAGTGTACGGCGCATGGTAACTGGAACGCGTGTGTATATATGTATACGTATACGGATTGGCTAATGACACGAGTTGGGGTATAGTATAGTGGTTGATGGGTACAAACGTGCGGTGCTGTATACTAGGGGAAAGACGATAGGTCGAAGAGAGGGAGGAGAGAAAGAAAAGGTTTTTCTTCTTGTAGTGGAATGTTATCTGGTTCGGGAAGGGGATGTGGCTGAGGGTTGTTCGTATAGGGTATAATGTATAAGCTGTGTATATACACGGATTGAGTTGAGGTGGATGTATAGAAAAGTTTTTTACTGTATGGATGTTGTTATTATAATAGTATCGTTATATTCTTGAATGATAAACTGAGGTAATGAGGTATTGAGAATGATAAAATTCATTTTTGATAAAGATGCGTCTTTTTAAATTTTATATGAATATACATCTGTGTATTTGTTATACTGTGTCATTAATGTATGATATACTGGATCGTCGCGATATTTTACATTTTTTTTAAAGCATCTCGACATTTTAGAGACTCTTCATTTTTTCCGTATTCTCGATTTTTAAAAGAGCTCTTCAACTATTTCAAGACTCTTGGTGTTAAAAAATATCACGTAGTTATTTTGAGTTGATGACTATAATCTCTACTTTGTTGGATGCGTATCATGTATCTGTTACAGTAGTTATGTGTGTATCGAACAAAAAAATCAAGCTTATACATATGTAGGATTTATTTGCCCGCCCAGATTTTGCATTTTTTTTTTGTTAGTTACACTTTTCATCGGTTATTTTAGGCTTTCTTTAGCCCTTTTGACCTCATTATAAGTAAATAAGTACAACTACGATAATTTCAAAAAATTTTGAAAAAATTGAAACGAGAAAAAAGTTTCAACAACAATTTATAAATATCTCTCTCCATTTCTCAAGTAAAGAAATAACCCGAATACATATGAAAATAATGAGTCCGAGCTACACCAATACGACACTCCCATATAGAACTTGGCCGAAAACGCCCATAACAAATTAATCCTTTTCCTCTTCACTTCCCTATTCATCTATCCATGCACTCTTCCGTTACACCTTCCTAGAACGCATCTCCCAACCCATCCAACCCTTCCATTTCTATACAACTTCGCCTCTCAAACTTCTCGCAGATCAAAGTCATAATTCAGTAGTCGACCTCTTCAGACCCTCGACTAAAATAAAGTTCCTTCGTGGAAGCTCCGTTCACTTATATATATATATATATTCACCTATATACGTACATCGATTGCGCGTTAACTCGTATGCGCGTATATGAGCAAGAACATATAGCGCACACGGAACTTTGTAATACAAACTGCGATCACTTACGCGGTGCTGATGTAAAAGATAAATTGCTCGGTGTAAGCGCATACACGCGTGGCCGTTTAACGTATACATGTATATATATTCATACATAAGCCTTCGTTGCAATGGATGTTTGTGTGTATATGTGAAGGGAGTATGTTTTGAGAAAGGTTTTTGCGCGAGAAAACGAGAGAGAGAGAGAGAGAGAGAGAGGGAGAGAGGAGAACGGGAGTTTGAGCTATGTGTAGCTGCTGATGGATGCCGGAACGTATGTGTGTAGAAGTATTTTTAGGGCGGGAGGAGTGATGAATGCTTTTGGAGTAGAAAAAAAAAGGGAAATTTGTAATGTTTGCGTGTGAACGAGAGACAGTGCGTGTTCGGAAAATTGTATTGATGTATGACGGTATTGTTATATATATTTTTAGAATAGTTATACATTTGTTCTGGTATGACATTTACAAATTTTTTGTTTATTCGAACGATATAGTATTGTGTTGATGTTAAAAGTTTTCTTAATGGTAGTAGATAACGTATGTCCTCTCTTAAAAAAGTGATGGATGAAATCTGTCATCACAATAAGACTGTTTTGATTGGTTATTGTTGATTCATTTGATTGGTCTAGATAGAATAGTAGCCCAAAACGAATATGTTTGAATTTTCAAGATTAAGTTGAGTATTTAAAACCGAATAATTAAAATAGTATAAAAAAAAATTTGATTATTTTATTTATCAAAATTACGTCATCATCGTATAATTTAAACTCATTGAAACGAACTTTTAAATTGAAATTAACATGATCACGATCATTACCTCAAAAAAAATAAATAAAGAAAGAAATGTATAGCTAATATGTTAAAAGAAACATTATTTTCCTTATTTTGACTAATAATATAACCAAACCAGGAAAATAAGTAAATTACGCATACACATAGAAATTTTATAGATGTGGCAAAATTAAACTAGATAAAATGAGACAAGAAGAAATATAATCTATATCTCTCGCACAGCATCGTACTATGCTTTAACTCTAATCAATTTCCACCTTTATAACATATCCACCTTTAAAATCTTCATCGCATTCGATCTACAATCAATAATCACTTCCTACCCCAACCTTCCTCAGCACGTCAATTATTCCTCTCTCACGCTTCATCACTCATTCAATAATTTTCCAAACGCCTCTAACAAGACGGAAATATCACACACCGTAGTATACTCGGCAGTCGCGCGTAATTCATTCGCATGCAAATCGGAAAACGTAAAGACATTACGCGTTCGTGCATAGTCGCAAATAAGCGCGTGTACCATTCGTTCTATTCATCTATTATAACAACGTGCAACTCACGCGATATAATTATATATACGTATAGGTTTTGTTAGGACAAAAATACACTTATGATATCCTTTAAGTGTATCATACCACCACAGCTATTTATATATCATAAGAGATGCGCACGTGCATACGTTATAGATATACACTCGCGCGCGAGCAGCGGTTGCATACCTTTGATCCCTTATATATACACTCACTTATACATAGACACGCGCACGTATCTTCAAGACTTCAATACATATATACGTATATATACTAAAACCTCGCTTCCGTCTACGAGAAACCGGTTCCTCGTCACCGCGTGCGCGCGAGAGGAAAATTGATAAAACGCGCAGGGGGGTATCGCATGTGTGTATGTATATATTTCCGCATGTGTTCCTACGGAATTGAGTCTTCAGATGACAAAGAGAGACGGTTTTCTTTACAGGCGCATGCACGTATATATACCGTGCGCACGTCTTCGATTTACGATCCGATAAGAACGATCGAATGGCTGATGTGCATTGGGTTGGTTATATACAATGCGAGTCCCTATAGTGTATAAAGGTTCGCGATCTATTGTGGATGCGTGAAATGTCATTGTAGGTGATTGATGGTGTTGATCGATAGATTTCGGATATAAGATAAAATTTTAAACCCCCGTGTGGGCGTTGTATATTGTTGTTATACGCGAATTCTTTTTTCCTTTGTTATATTAGAGTGAATTTTCTACTAACATATGACATCTACAACGATGACCATCATTCGCAATAGAATCATCAACCAATCACGTAACACTAATAATAACTGAAATATAACCTACACATAACGAACGCCACTCACCCGCGATCAGTTCTGATTAACAACAACTATCAAATTAATTTACGAGTCGCGTTAGAGGTTCCAACCTTCTAAGAAAAAACATTCCTTGCGATCTTCTCGGCTCTCGCCCCCAATTAATTTATGCCTCTGCCCAATGACGCGATCGCCTCGCTATATAATATATACATATACGTCGTGTGTCACAGTAACGCGTATCACAGCCCGCTACTTCCACTTATATGGCCATCGTAAATCCTTCCTCCTTCTCTATATACACATAAAGGTCAATGGGTATAGGTAGTCCCCTTGTCCACTCTATACGCGCTATATTAATTAATAACAATAATAATATTAAAGCGCACGTATATAAGACGCGGGGCCGCTCACATGCTTGGCATTAATTAAACATTATATATATACGTGCCGTCCCGCAGGAACCGACATCGTATCTCTCTCTCGCTCTCTCTCTTGGTATCATGCGCATCACGAATCGAGTCTATGACTTCATAGAGTTGTGTATACGTATATCGAGCTTCGATATATATCTACTCGTATATATTGGTGCATCGGGTGTGCACGTGCGTCTCTCTGTACTACACTGCATCGTGAATTCCGACGAGGCTACATGCGCGCGCTTTCACCGCGAAATCGAGATTCGATGTGCGATGACTTCTGTCTGTGTGTATGGGTAAGAGAGAAGTTCGTTAATTTTGTCGCTCGTCGTTTTATCAGATCGTAAATCGGTATACGACCAAGCGAATGGATGTGTATTAGATGGATGCGAAAGGATATGAGCGGAATATACAAGCTGTTTACGCGGCGTTGGGAAATTCACGTTGAGATGTATGTGTATGCGTTGATGAAGTGGAGTGTAACCGTTGGACGTTACATGCTGTTACAACGATCATGTTTTTTATCATTAGTTGAAGGTGGATTACGAAAAATGTACAGTATAGTGTAGTTTATTTAAACGATTTTGGAATTGGAACATTTTATAGAGATATTAGGATAGAAAATTGATTTTGAAACTGTATGTATAGCATTCGCAAAATATAAAACAATTGCGTATGTTCATTAAAATAACACTACTTCAGACCATTTTTCGGTTCCCGAGTTAAATTATTCTCTGCACAAACGTTCATTAAACCCTTTTCACATAACAACATTGTCGCAGTTCACGCAGCAACTCCATTATCATATATACATATACACCTAAACACGCGCATGGAACCCGTTTTCAATTATCCAACCACCATCACAGATACATATATATATACAACAATACACACATTCGCGATTTCGTATGGCGATTGACTGACTGGAGGAGTGTCCGTAATAAACCTCTATTGAATTCATTGTCGGCACGTACAATACATACATATATCGGTTCCACGATACATATCGAGAGCGCATGCGCAAGGTTTCGTAGATCGCGGCCTGATTCGTTTATTACTATACGTGGCACGTGCTCGCGATCAGGAGGACAGATTTTCGCGTATATACATAAGTTGCAGCACGTGTGTGTGTATGTAAGGTTGTGCGTGGTGATAACGGAGTGACGGTAATTACATGCGCCTTGAGCTGTCGCCTCTGGTGGTTTTCGGTTTGTTGCTTTTATGGTTCATTGATTTTTTGGATATATGCTTTTGAAATAAGGTAGAGTGTATTTTGAGAGTGTTGCGGTTATTTGATTTTACTCTTTTTATAGATGTTGTGTGTCTGTGAAGGAGATCGAGTATATACTTTATCGGTTTAGTGATATAAGTAGGTCGAGGCGTAATCCTCTTAATGTGGGTATATATATGATAAATTAATTTCAAACTATGTTAAAATATATTAGCGGTAATTCGAAAAGATTTATATTCATTTAATGAATTCACTTTACGAATATATATGAATATTAGTTATTGTAAATTATAAAATGCAAAAAATTTTATGAACATATATATTAGTTTTATTGATATATGTATTAATTCTGCATTTGTATAATATTTATGTTATTACATTGAAGCGAAAATATAGTTACAATTGCCATAATGTATAGTGCGAAATCGTTTCAACTATATTTTATAGTTAAATTTACTAATAATATATTTAAATAATACTAAAGTATAGTATCAGTAACTAATAAAATATGTATATTTTACTCAAAAAAATAGAAATCGTAACTATATGTTGACAACTATACGATAAAGTAGTAGTGACTATAATGTACACATTTTTCTCGGTGTACTCTATATATATTTAGCGATACCACGTTTTCAGAACAAAATCGTTAAAAATATAAAATTTTCTCGCAACCTTGAAAAATTCATATACAAAAGCATTTTCAATCCAAGCTGCACGTTAAATTCCAAATACAAAAACCATATAAAATCCATATCCTCTGAAACTATATATATGCAGCGTCAAAAAGTGACCTTTATACCCAACAGACATACAATGGGCAATAAATAACGTCGCTTCTTCTATTACAATATACCCCCAAGCCTCTTACAAATTTTCCCCAAAATCGCCTCCGCACGCGTGTCGCGCTCGTTAAGTACTACTGACCACTGCAGCGGCACACGTTCTCTCTCGATCATCTCGTGTCCCTCCATCCACTTGGCGTACAATGAAAATAGCCGCCACAGATGTCCCGTGTATATAGGAAGTCCAGGTGTTTCTATATATACATATATATCTATACACGTATACGACACACGCGTTTTTAAACCTACCAGGAACCGCCATATAACCAATGAATGCCAGGCATAGAAAGAAGATATCCACACGAGAGTATGTGTATATAGTATACCGCCGCTTGCATTCTATGCGCCCGCGCGAAAATCGTCACCGACTGAGAAAGAGAGAGAGCAAATAGATCGTTTACCGGGAACCGCACGAGCGCGTATATAGTCGAGTGGTCTATAAATGTCTTCAGCTGTTCAGCGCGTGCTCGTCCACTTGTGTGTATGTGAGAGAGAAGAGAGCGAGGGTTAATTAACGAGGCCGCGACGCGCGCGGATCGATGATGATTTTCCGTGGAGCCGCGTATGTAGTATATATGCAGTTGACACGGTTTTTGTCTGTGCACTGCGCTCTTTAACGACGCGTAGTTTGTATGAGAGAACGAAAGAGAGATAGAGATGTATTCATTGGAAGAGTATTTCGCAGAATCGAGCGATTTTTAGGTCGTTAACGAGAACGCGTTGTGTGAATATATATAGATGTGTGAAGTGGGATGGAATATATATAGTGAAAGGGAAAATTTGGACGCTGATCGCGCGTGAAAATCGGCTTGCGATGCTCTTTTTCCCGAAGTGTACCACCGTACGAAGTTTCTCGTTTTTGTCAGGCTGAATGGGACTGAAAATACGGAAAAATGTTGTTTCATATACGGTTGTATATATATTAGAGTGACGTTTTTCGGGTGGTTCGTTAAAATTTAGCGAACTCTCATGTATGTATATGGGTAAAAACAAAACGTTATTGATAAGCGCTTGAAAGTCGGTTGATTTTTTGCAAAGGATTTTCGACGATTTCATTTATATATTTTCTCGGAGAATGTTAGTAGCGTTACAGCGAACGCATTTTGCCCCGAGCTTATATGCGCTTTGAAACTTTTGAAGCTTTTAGAGAGTTTAAATTCAGTTATTTATATACGCATATCTGCTACATATATGTACCTGAAATATCATCCGCTTACAAAAACTGTTTTATACCGTATAACGCATGAAAATATAAGCGAAACGAGCGCATCCATATACAAGTATAATATACAGTGTGTGTGTGTATATATATATATATGTTTTCTCCAACCCTTTATTCAAATATTTCAGTCGTGCTAAATATGTTTAGTTCTCTCTCACACACTCTCGACTATTATACGAAATATTCATATACACACAGGAGTTTGAATCTAAATTATACTTATTTGAATAATCAAAAGTCACTCGATATCAAACATACAAAGTCCATTCCAAGAATACCTCTACCTATAACAACCCAAAAAAAAACTATAATTTTTTTGCTTATACCATCAAGCCCACAATATATCAAACAAACCTTTCAATTCAACCTCCTCCCATATCTGAACGTCAATTGAAATCCTAATACACCAAATAGGCCTACCCACAATCGTCAATAATTCCACCCACTCGTAACCAATTCTCCTCCTCTTATAGCTCCAATTTCGAAATCGATTCTTCGCGTATAGCTTGCACGCAACAAACCACACACGTGTGTGTGTGTGTGTATATATATACACACACACACACACTTTTTCATCGGCGCGAAATTATAGATATCACAGCTATGTAGGCGGGGCTCCTGGCATTATTAAGTCCTCTCGCTTTTGTATACCGCGTAAGATTACGGCGTGCGCCTGTATGTGTGTAATGTGTGTGTAGTGAAAGGCCGCCCGAATCGTATATATCATAAATCGCCCGTCGAGGACGTGGAAGAAGAAGAAGAAGAAGAAGAAGAAGAAGAAGCAGCAACGGAGAGTTTAATTTCACGAGATTTATTCTTTTGGCTATAGTATAGCGGTTCCACGGTGCCTGGATAGATTTTCCAAGCTCCGCGCATAGATAGGCATGTGATTTAGTGCAACTACTAAACCATATATATATATATATATATATATATTTATTTCTCTTACACACGGTGGTGTGTTTACACAGGGTGTATATGATGTATCGAGGGTTTTGGAGGCGGAACCGAGAGGCAAGTCAGTGATACTTTTGATTCGCGAGTCGAGTAGGTATTAAATTATTATTTTCACGAGCGTTTTCGCGATATATTTCTGTAAGGAATTGGATTCGAAACTTTGCGGGTATATAGAAAACTTACGAGTGAGGAGGGACTTTGGAAAGAGGTTTGGAAGAGTTGGTCGCGTCTACTTTCGTTCAACGTTCTTTGTGGGAGTAGAAAAATAATCGGCTTTCCGTTTCGGAGTGTGATATCAAGGAAAATTAATGGATCCGTGAGATTCTCCCATTATTGTCACATTAAAGTCTTAAATTCAATGTCTCCCAAAAGCTTTCTTTCCAAATGAAATTATTGGCAGGAGAGAGAGAGAGAGAGAAGGAGCAGATTATTTCAAGTGAAACGGACGTGTTGCCTAATTCCGTGCATAAAGTTCGAATAAATATAAAAGCCGTGCGTAAGTGTCTTTACACCGTGACTTATTTTATCATTATCAACGAGGATTGACACAGCACTCAGTGCACACAGCGTATAAATATAATCCTCTAGGCCCTTCTAAAAGAAAACAGAAGAGTAATTAAAACACGACGCGCAAGTGAAAGGCGTATATAGTAGTATTGCACTTCTCGAATTACGTAAATCAAACATGACAATATGCGTTTATAATCGCGACTTTGCGTATAAAAAGCGTTGCCTCGAATCTCCTTGCGCAAGTGTAGTATAATAATCCGAGATTTATAAAACCACGCGAAGCCCCAAAAACGTCTCGCAAAAAAATCTCTTACGCAAACATATATATACACCAAGCGACATTAAAACACACTCAACTTCATTATTTCTATCCAAATTATGACGAAAAATACCCTAACCGTCCCTAAACTTTTCTAACTATGACGCATATGATGCGCACTGCTACCACGCAATTTTCTACAGGCCGCGGGCTAAATTAAGCACGGCTATATACGAGTGAGAAAAGTGTGCGCATGACTATATACTCGTTGCGCAGAGATCAACGTGCGCGCGCCTCGGCTTTTACGGCCGATAAAATTATCCGTGAAGAGTCGTGCGAGTGCGAAGCTGTTTGCTAGCGCAATTAATAGCGAAGCGAAAGAGATGCGGGAGGATATAAAGTTACGGAATTATTTGTTTCTCGCGTGGATTGGGTGCTGATGTTGTTTTGGGTGGAGTGTCGGTATGGGAGTGGTGAGAAATTGTAGGTATGTGTATTTGCGATTTGATAAATGTGTTAAGTATTTTGGATTTTAGAAAATTTGAAATATTCGGGTGGACTGAATTTTAAGATCTTTATTTATTAACGGATACAAGAGGTTTTTGAAATTATGTTGTTCGTATTTATTTATTTATTTATCGAGTCACGTCGTAATACATACTTTTTATTTTTTTTAAATCTAAAACATTTATGTTTAAATACATAATGTTTATACAATTTCAATATAAATCGCACTTGATCAAATTTTTTCTCTGTAACTCAATACGACAGTTGCCCTGTATATCGACGTCTTTTATTACATTTGACACATTTCTTCGAAGATTTCTTTAAAATTGTATCCATATCGCGCATGAAAACCTACATCGAACTTTCCAATGCTTCTTCTTCCATCCGCATTCGAAGCTCAATCAAACCTTTCAACTTTGCAACTATATATACCGACTTGTATAACTTTTTTACCTTATACAAAAGCATCCCTATACATTTTACACATACACACACATGTATATATACAATCACAAAAGTTATTATATAATATTTTCCGTCCGGTTGACAAACCCGTGACATCCTATATAGAACTTGGAAAATTCCCTAATGCGATTTGCTCTCGCACGCTTATATAGACACACACACTACTCGTCGTTCATATATATACGCAGGAATTCCACGATGAACGTGGCAGTAGCGGAAACTGACCTAACTTTTGAGCTCGTATACGCGCCGAGGGCTTCCGCGACACGTGACACCGTAACGTATTTTGTCCTTTGTTTCGCTTGATTTATTCCGCGCTGCCGCTTCGGACACTGTCAAAGGCGTATGTATGTGTATGTAGGTTGTGTGTACGTTTCGAAGAGAGAATTTTCAGTTTGGAACTTGTTGAACTTGCTGATGGGCGTGTATCGAGTGATGGCAGGAGATTGGCAAGTTTAAAGCTGTGTATTGTGGTGATGGAAAAAAGTATTAATTTAGCGAAAGAATTGTGGTTGATGTAGATATATTGTTGTTGAAATTGAATCAGGATATAATCGCGTGAGCTATCAAAAAGTTACCTAAAAGTAAGATAGTATACGTAATTGATTAAACAAACAAAAACCGATAAACAAAAAAAAAATCTTACGTATCGTGAAAAATCGATTAGTATTGTAAACCCGACTTTTATCGTAACTCCAGTATAGGCACTCCAATCGAAACTTGCTAATCTGCCGCGAGGCTTACGCACTTTACCGATAGAATTGGATAATCGAAGGGTGGTACAAGGAAAATACCTCGACGCGGCAATTAAAATCGAAAAAAAAGCAATCAAGCTTAGGTACTGTAATCTGGTTTACATTTTGTATCGGATCTCACGCCTATTACCACACTATATGTATATGCATGCATTATATTTTCGCGAACGCGAATTTAATTTTCTTCTCTTCGCATTTTTCGGATCACTCGGTTACGTAACTTTGAAAATTACACATGCGCATGGTATTTTTATATTTTCCTGCATTTTCTAATACATATAAAGCGCACCGAATGACTTTATCCAATATATTCATCGAATTCTTGGCTCGCACATGCGCGTGTTATAGTCGAGAAATCATACCATACGGTTGATATTATAAATTATAGACTTAACGCGTGTTACAGTTTTCACTTTCCATTAAATTTCATAATCACATCGTAAACATTCTAATTTCTGGGGTATTTTTCGTGTCCATGCGCTGTACTCTCGGGTTTTAAAATTAAATCAAGAACATTTTTGCGTGTTACACACACTCACGTATACGCGCGTGTGAAAAATGTTTCATGAAAAGCGGTACGGTTCATTAAATTATATTAGAATTTAATATAAAATCAACACGATCGTAAAATATAACGACTAATAACGATTTTCGCGCGTGTGATTTCTCTCTATAGGAAACGCGACTGCATGTCCCGAATTATCAGAACTTGGGCAATTGTAAAAATTCCAGCGGTAGTATATTTATGTGGAATTTCGTATATATGTGCGCGCGCGTTCTGCATAAATGTCGCGCGCTGTGCAAAAATCAACGTCGTTTATCATGATTATTGTGAATTTTCTCATAATTATAGATACTTTCTAAAAATTACAGTCTGATTTCTCTACTTGGCCTTAAATACAGTAATTTTATAATTAGAATATGTATGTAATAATAAATTAACTCCGTTTATTATATATATGCTTCGTAACTGCGCAGACAAAGATTTAATAACTGTATTTAGATTTATAAATGAAACTGTAGTATAGCGCTCGATTATATGAAGTTCAAGTGGTGGCTGGGAAGTTTCACATTGAAAGCGTTTACTTTAAAACCTTTTTTTGTAACTTGCTTATATATAACTATAACGCTCGCGTCATTCAAGATACTAAACTTCTAATTGAAAAAATATCACTTTTAAGATTAATGTCTTCATTTTAAATAAAAATATTACAACACTTTATATCTTATACACGTATATATATTTGATTAACTCGTATACCGATTAAATTGACTCGTTAGTTTTTATCCTTAAAACACAAACAACTACATCATCACCTCGCAACTATAACTATACCATTACGCAACGTTAATCCACCTCCACACCTTTACATAATACCCCACTATGAAAAAGTACATCATTCACACAAACACAACCAAACAAACCCCTCGACAAATCCTCCTCCCAGTAACGCATTCCCAAACGCAGACCTCGTGAAATCGTCCATCGGAAGCGATTATAAACGAAGCGGTGAACGCGCGCAAAAAAGCCGAAAACCGTCTGATGCATCAACCGCGTATAGTATTATCAATCCGACAAACGTACTGCTGCTACGCACACATAACATACAGACTTCAAACGCGTAGCGACTGCATATATATCTCGTCGGCGCGATCTGCAAAAAGAAAAAGCACCGAACAAACGTATCTCTTTCTCTGTTGCGAGGTAAGATCATCTAGTCGTTTTTTTTTTTTTTTGAAGCCGCACGCGTGTGTGCTGCCAAGTGTGTTACACATATATGTGTGTGTAGAGTTTTGCATTATATGGTTTTAAAGAGATTAAAAGACGCGCGAGACGACAGCGAGTGACAACGATGGTTTTGTTGCGAAATATATATATACGAATGGACGGGAGGAAGAAGAAAAAAAGAGCAATAATTGTACGAAAGAAGCGATATGCTGGCGTAGACATACGACAGAGGCGTCTTTCGCTGCGCGTTTTATTATAGCCGGTGCTTTTTTTATTGCCCCTCGTACGCGTGTGCGCGTGTGGAAACAATGCGAGCCGTTGAAAAATATATATACAGTCGTCGTGCGATGTTTTAGATTTTATTACTCCACGGTAAAATGGAGTTCTTTACTATATTTGCTATTATATTATGGCTTCTTATCGTCTTTATATATTTATTTATTTATTCATTTCGAACGGTCTTTGAGTTCTTAATTTTAACGACTTTTTTGCAGATTAGCGCATTAGTTGCCGTTTATTCATAATTAACCGTTAACTTAAATTTCTTCAATTTGTTCGTTTAAAATTCAACACAATAACGTTTTAATAAATTTATATTTTCACTAAATCCAGTGTATAAATATATAAAAGCACCGAACCATAACCTCAACTCAATCTCTTTCCTCCAGTGCACATCTTCTCTACCAGCAGCACCATCCACTTAACCAAGAAACCTCCTCTCTTCTCCCCCCTGAAAACCGGACAATATTTTTCTTAAAACCTCTTTCCGCATTTTACCCCGGCCGTCAGCTCGATTCTTCATCTCAACTTGTATATACACACACGTACATATATATATACACAGATGAAAACTCTGTGCACTCGAGACGAAATACTCGACACACACATACACACACATGTGCTATAATACGAGAAGAAGACTACTATCTAGTCGTGTGTGGTCCGCTCGCGTTTTCTACCCGTCGTTCGCGATTGATTTTTTTTTACAACGTGCAAGAGGGATGCAAGAGGTGACAGTGTACAGAGCCACAGCGTGTACAAGAGAGAGAGAGAGAGAGATTTTTCTTTTTGTTGAGCTGCAGCAGGGAGAGATGAGTAACGTTGGAGGTTGCTTCCTGATTGGCTGGTGGTAGATGATGGAAGTGATTTGGGTTAGACGATGTGACCACTGGATTGAATGGATTTTGTGTTGTGAAAAATATTGATTAAATATTTTAATCATTTCTAATTATAATTACAATAATAATAATAATTTCTAATTATAATTACAATAATAATAATAATAATTTCTAATTATAATTACAATAATAATAATAATTTCTAATTATTTTAAGGATGCAAAGCAATGACACTATTTTTTAGGCAATAAATAAAAGATAAGCGAAAAGTTTGTATTTTTTTTTATCGTGAAGAAGTCACTAGTTAAATCTGCAAAAGTATCGGGACAAAGTTACGGCTACAAAAGAACGAGTTTTTAAATTGTTTTTATTATACGGCTTTGTCAATACTTGAGATATGCAAAGTATTAATTAAGATAAGCCTGATTTGAAACGAATGAAATAATTAAATGAAAGTGTTTGCATATATTATAAGAGGGAGAGAGAAAAAAGAAAGAGATATTCTCTCGAGGCGGCAGAAGTAACCCTTTACAAGAACCCCAGCGCTACTGACTTATCTAAATGTCAATTCGCCTTTATCAGTATTTCTTTAATTGAATTCGCAAACGATGCTATCGATAATAATTCTTTGAGAAAATATAACGTTATCGTTATATTGTGCTAGGCGCGCTTTTATTATTTTAAGTGGAGAAATCTTTATGATTTACGATTGACATAAAAGTCTCGTAAAATTTTCATTTTCATTCAAATACACAACGCATGCGTGTTTATATACCGTCAAAACTTTTTATTGAGTAATCTCACCATATCGTTAGATCATTTTCTTCCTATATACATACATTTATAAAGATATTCAAAATATCCGGCAAAAAGTAAATAAATAAATTAAACACTCTGACACATATCTTTTAAAAAAAAAATAATTATCACGATGCTGCCGCGTTTCAACTTTAACGAACTACATATATACTCGTTCGCGGATGCTTTCACCCTGTTTGCTGCATCAATGTAGTAACGCGGCGTTCGCTTCGTATGCATTCACTTAAAATCTACGAGCGATATTCTCTCGCGTATATATAATTCCATTAGCCCATATAATCGGAGCGCTATGTAAACCTAATTAGCGGGTGAATTCTGTCTTGAGAAACAACGTGGTGCCTTCAGTTTATACTTTGTGCAAAGGAGAAGCGAGAAAGAAATGGAACCAGTTTTTGTATATACATACGCGATTCGTTAAATTCGGTGCTGGTATACGTATAATGCGACGAGGAAAGGGAGCGACTTTATTCAAATTCTCGCCTGATTTTAGACAGACGTGAGCTGAGTGTGGAATTTCGAGGGCGTCGTCGTCGTCAGCAGTAGGATAGTATGATTAAACTGGTTCCCTTGAGGTAAACAAAAAAATAAATAAAATAATGTGCGGAGTTGCACGCGAATATGTAAAAGAGTGTATGTGTGTTATTTGAAATTAGGTTTTTCTGCCTGTGGTTTGTGGAGAAAAAGAAGAATTTGTTTACGAGTTAGTTTATTCACTTTCGTAATTAGCTGCGTGGTACGTTTAAATCTTTTGAAATAGTAGAAGCTTAACTCTTTAGAGTAGAGTAATGAAACTTTTCGTATTCTTTCAGCGCGCGTTCTGTTGATAAGTTATTTAGAATAGTTTGAAGTTTTCGCAAATGATACGTTAATTTAACTAATATGAATTTATTTCTTTGTAATCCATTAAAATATTTTTCCTGGCAAATTCAAACGAACTTCATTCTCTTACAAACATCTTGCACTTCCTTACCCAAACAATATGCGCTTACATCAGTCTTTTATACTTTTCCTCAAATACAACAACAAAAACATCAGAACTTTCACTCGCATCTTCTTTTCGAACAACCTAAAAAAAAAAGAACGAGCATGCAAAAGAACCTTACACGGACCCCCAGAAGAAAAGAACAGTTACCTCATTGTAAAAACGTAATCAGCGTCCATGCGCGTGCGCGAGACTCTTCCTCAGCCATAAAAACTCATTTCCACCCTGTACTTCGTCTACACGCCTCACGCGCGCGCGAGAAATTGCGAAAAATAAAGAACCCAAAGAGAGAGAGAGAGAGAAAGGGAGAGAGAGCTTTATCAAGTGACCGAGATTTCAAATCTCAAATGCAGTTATTCAAA
>JAYJLV010041237.1:0-23195 GCA_036873485.1 Torymus texanus
GAGAGAGAGAGAGAGAGCGAGAGATGTAAGGGTATTTTGGGGTCGTTGTATTGTTGCTGAATTTGTTTATGTAAAGGAGAGAGAAAGGAAAGAGAGAGAGAGAGAGAGAGAGAGAGAAAGAGAGAGAGAGAAAGAGAGAGAGAGAGAGAGAGAGATGGTTGACGGAAGGGCTTGTCTGGTTGGACGGTTAAGGAAAATGGTAGAGCATTTTTGGCGTGTAATGTTTCGATTAAAAAATTTCCCGAAAAATTTTACGCCAGGGTTTTAATTTTCGCGTGCTACGTGTGTATATATATGCGACTCGCATGCAGTTTTCAGAGCGTTAATTTTTTAAAATGATGAACGCAGTAAAGTATTTTTTTTTTGTTTATTTTACAATGGGGACGGGGAAATTGAATAATACCATACTGTGTGGTGTATATATTTTTTAAATAATCAGTTGATGTATTTTATTGAAATAAAAATAAGTAGAAAGGAAGCTGATCAGTTTGGTGAAAGGAATGAAAATCTTATTTGTATAACTAGTAACAATTATTATTATGATTAAGCATAAATGTACATTTACAAAAATAACGAAGTATAATTATATATCGTCCATTTATAATTATAAATTATTTAATTTAAAGTAATTTTACTTTATACCCATCTAATAAATAAATCGTGTTCATTATGTGTTTAATAAACCTTGCAGTTCCAAGTATTGAAAAGTACGAGAATAGCGTTATTTTAAAAAAAAATTTTGTTCTAATTATTTTTTTTTTAAATTAATATATAATTAGTTACAATAATATTTCATTATTTTTATGACTGTCTAAAAAATTAAGCCTATTCTCAGCATATTTTTCGATCCTCAAATTCACCACGGATTATTTATCAAACTCGCCTGCATCCCTCCAACATCGTCTTACAGAACTTCTGATTTTACGATTTCCACGATTAATAATAATAATGAAAAAGAAAAAAAAAATTTATTCCCAGCAACAAAAGCAGGCAAACCTCCTGGGCGACGACAAATCAATACCGCAGCGCGCTACCTCCCCCCGCAAACAAACGAGAACCTCCTCTCCTCTTCCTCCCGCTCTCTCTCTCTCTCTCCCCTCATAATAAAGCCCACACCTTCGCCATCTCTTTAAAAACGCACGACAAACAAAAGAAAACAAAAGCGAAGCAAAAAAATAAAAAATAAACCAGAAGAAGGAAAAGAAAAAGGAAAATGAAAGCCGTCGGCTCCGTCGTCGTCGTCGTCGCTGGGCGTCTAATTGGAAAAGGTAAATCAAAGCCAAGAGAGCGAGTGCGAGAGAGAGAGAGAGAGAGAGAGAGAGAGAGAAAAGTTCGATTCGACCCCCGACGGCTGACGCGCTAGCAGCAGCAGCAGTAGCAGCAGTGGTAGCGGCAGCATCAGCCTCGAATTGTATCAAAATGTAATTAAATACTCTTTTTCTTTCGCAAGGGATGGATGAGGAGGAAACGGACGGGGGAATCGTAAAACCCGTCGACTCTCACGCTCGTCTTAGTCGGCGTCACGCGCTAGCTTGGATTTCCAGCTGAAGGTTTCGATCTATCAATCGTCGGTTGAAAAAGTATTGGTGGACGAGAGAAATACGCGTGAACCTGTATAGATGGATGTGCTTGTGAGGGATGAATATTATTTTTTTATTTTATTGGGAAATAATTTTATGGGTTTATCGGAATTGGAATCGCTTTTATATATAGCCGTAAATATTCGATGTTGTTTGGGGATTATGACGTGTTGGTGTAAATGGAAATGTAAAGAAGTGCGAAGTAGAAACATTCGAGTTTGGTCAGACTAGAGTTCAGCAATGATCTTTAAACGTAATAAAATTATTAAAGCTGATTAAAATGCCAGTTTCCTGGTAAAAATTTGTTTATTAAAAATAAGGAAAAATCTCCGTAAATGGCCAAGAGAAATAACTAATAATTGGCTACCAGTGAAACGCTTTTTCTAACATTATTCGCCCATTTCATAGATTTGGAGTAACATAACCTAAGTTTCGAATTTTCGTTCCAAGTTTTCTTACAAACTTGGCGTTGAAGTAGGTGAAATACAACAATGTCTAAAAGTTTAAGAAAATATAAATATTCAGTAAAATTTATTTATTGCCATTTGATTCTGTCTCCCTCATTTTTTGAATCATTGTAATAGTCAACTTTAGTACATTTAAAATGACCAAGAACAAACTTGTGCCAATCATCAAAAAAGTCACCCTATTTCTTTATCTATATAATGTTCAAATAATGTGGAAAAAAGCTTTTCACCGGGAGCTAATAACTAGACAAGAGCAGTACCTATTTTATGGCCAAGTCTAAAATAAATAGTCAATTATTGGGTAAAAAATGTTTTGGTTTTCCACCAGGGCTATAGACTATGTTATACATTATTAATACTTTCAATTAGCTTAATTTACTCCATTAATTTAGCCCCCCATCCGCAGTTATTATCGTATAATACACTCTGCACACTCTTAGCCAATGGTCTATACCACACAACATACACACATGCTTATAAATACACAAAATGCAGTCGACCTAAAAAGCGAATTCTCGCTCTAACGGCGTAATCGTCATACAGCTAACTTCATAATTAACGTCTCAACGATAAGACTGAACTTCGAAAATTTAATCCAGAGAGTCTTCAAATTACTAATCCATACGCTTTCGAGTACGCACGTGCACTTCGCTTATAGCTCTAACTTACGCATTTACGCGCAATTTCCTCAAGTTTCTCTCTTACACATACACATATATACATTCTCCGCAAACAAAATCATCTGTGTATAATTCAACATTACACTCGCTATAATTTTTCCCCTTTACAATAGCTATATATATACACACATACATACAACGCGTTCACGTACGTATATACTCGTATATAGGCTTTTGCGCGTGTGCACTCAATTTTCAAAACGCGCGCAAGGGCAAACAATAGCGCGTACTCAAAATATCCTGCCACACCAAGAGAGAGAGAGAGAGAGAGAGAGAGAGAGAGAGAGAAGGTATCTGTGTGTATATATACACGTATATAGATATGTATGTGTGTAAGGTAAGCAAAGCAAACTTCTATGTATATGTGTATGTGTGTGTGTGTGAGGTCAACGGCGACGGCAGCCGAGATATTTTAAGTAGTTTACGAACCGTGATAGGATACCACCACAGCAGGGGTGACTGTGCAGCAGTACAGGCGAGTGGAAGGAAAAACGAAGGGTGTAGGGTATAGGAGATAAAAGATGGAATTGGTGGTGATGAAAGGTTGGTGTATGTATCAAGTGACGGCGAAAATTTTTTGCTGCGTGAATAGCGTTTTACCAGGTTGCGTGTATGGCGATTTCATAGATTTTATGTACAAGAGGGGGTTGGATTCGAAAAGTTTCTTTTTTTTATGGGGGAACGGATTTGGATTTGTTACGGGACAGTTTTTTTTTAGGGATATGGTGGTATATCGAGTGTGCGCGGTGTAGTTTAATGAGAACCTCGTAATTTGATGTAGAGAATAATTGCCAGTGTGGTACACGTTATAACTATTGATGATCAGAATGTTATTGTAGTAATTATTATTGAATAATAATAATAATAATAACAGAGATATTGTTAAACATTTTTAAGTAACATCGTAAGGATCAAAAGATGTTGTATACAGTTTTGTATTATATTCAAGGACTGTATAAGAGTTTACCATAAAAATTTCACATTTCCATAACACCGTATGTATGTTATACCTGAAAAAATAATTTTCCCGTTATTTACCGTACCGATTCCGTAAATTTCGCTGCATTATTTATACCGTTAAAATGATAACTTTCGCAAAGTCTACACTTTACACGCGTAAATCTGTATAATTCTATTATACAGTATATAATACTTTCAGCGTAATACATAGCACACTCTGATATAGACTCTACACGTAGGAAGTACAAGCAATATGTAGTGTAAACATGGCTTTTCGCTGTTTGAAGAAATATGCAATAACGTTGTAGCGTATACACAGTATTATACCATGATTATTACTCTAACTATCTAAACTATACCCGTATTCACCATCTGTTTATTATATCACGTGAATTTTCTACCTATACATTTTAACGCTAAAATAAAGCTGAAAATTAATTGGTCATTCAGCTTGGAATAAAATGGATGTATATAACGATTCTTATATTAAACAATCCATCGACTTCGTTACCACTTGATGCGCCATCGATCCCCGCTTTTCCTCCTTTTGCACCAACCAAGCGCGCCGCGCCATTCTTCACTGCCCTCCCAGAAGACCGAAAATTCCTCAGCTAACAAAAGCCCACGCTATCGAGAGAGAGAGAGAGAGAGAGAGAGAGAGAGAGAGAGAGAGAGGAAAATCGACGCGCCTCCCGATAACCGGCGCATCAATTAGAATGACTTACGGTTAAAAAGTGCGCGAACGTCGTCGTCGTCGTCGTCGTAGCGCGTCGTCGTCGTCGTCTCAAGATTTACGCGCTACCGCAGCCTCGTCGTTGCCGTTCGTCACTGTCAACAATTCTCTCTTCCTCTCTTTTTCACGACGCGCACGCGCGCTTATATTTCCCAAACCCTCGTGGGGCTATGTGTATATCCAATTACGATTAATCAAGTGTGCGGTCCTTTGCGAAATATGAAAAGAGGGTAACGATAGGGGATGCAGGGAAAGGAATAAGAATTCCGGTCTGAAGAAATTCAGTGGATAGGTGGCGTATACGTAGCAAAGAAGAGAGCAAGAGAGAGAGAGAGAGAGAGAGAGAGAGAGATAAAGAGCCGTGTGGTATAAAGAGGCAGGAAAGGGGCGTTGAGAATCGAGTTTGCATGACTCTTAAAGAGTCATCCCTCTTTTCCTCCATCTTACACTGCCGAGGCTTCGTAATCCTTTGAGCGTCTCGCGTCTTTTTTTCAGGCCACGCGAGCGCGCGCGCGCACGGGCTCATTAGACTTTTAGATCGGCACGAGTCTTCAAAAGCCAAGGTGTAAGAGAGTGAGAGAGGTGGTAAATGCATTTGAATCGTCGATAGAAGGTGCGAGGGAGAGAGTCGTTGTTCCGTACATTGCCAAGTCGTACACTGTGTGGGTATAGGTGTAAAGTGAGAGGGAGAGAGCGAGAGAGAGAGAGAGAGAGGGGAAAGGGGGGATTCTTTTATTGTGGCTGCGGGAATTTTCTGGCGAAAAGAGGCGAGAGGGAAATTTTGTTTACCGGGAAGAGGGAATACTGCCCCCCTCCTCCCTCTACCCCTTCTACATCCCGGTGTCTTTTGTCGAAATCGCTCGGTTCTTTTGTCGTAGAATAGATTATTGCGTGCTGTGAAAATTTTTACACACTCGTTGGTTTATAGACTTTTGTTGTGAAAAAGCAAATATAGATTTAGTTTACGAATGAATGGATATTTGTTTTGATACTCTAATGATGTTGAAGGATTTAGAGTTTTAGAAGTTTTAATACATTTTAATTCTAAGTATTGGATGTGTTTTACTTCTGGGAAAGCTTGTGAAACAGCGTAAAAGGTTTTAAAGGATATTTGGATTTGAAATACACTGTTTTTAGAAAATGTCGGTGTTTGTGTGTAAAAATATAGATCTATTAAATTGATATTTTCCAAATAAAGATTATATTTTTAGTTTTTTTTCTTGTATATCTAGGAACAATATTTCTCTGTTGTCTTTCGTTTTATATAGTGATTTTTCAATTTTCGATTTTTGTTATTTTTTAAGTCAATATTACTTGTGTATGTAGTATTAATGCAATGGGGAAGAAGGATAGCTTTTTTTATAATTTAAAAACAAATTGTATTTGTAGCTATGGTTAGTCTTTAGTTTTTGCTGAAAACGTGATTTTTTATTTGTTTTGGAGATCTGTCTAAAAAATCGATTTTTTTATGTTTAATAACTTGTGTTAATAATAATTTTATAATGAATCCGTATTGACGGTTTTGATGTAAGAATTTCAATTGCTCAAATTATAAATTAATATAAGCTATCAATAAATTACGTCTGTGAAAGCAATGTACTAATGAAATTGATAACCGTTTTTTTTTTATTTTAAAGGAAATTACCATTGATCATCTAATTAGTGCATTGAAAATAATGTTATCATATTTATCTTTTCATAAAATCAAAATATAATTTATTAGAAGTTATTTATTTCCTGTTTTTACCGCTGAATGTCGGACAAAATATTGACTTTTCTACTTATTTTAGCAAATTTTACTCTTCCTTTTAAAAACTTTTCAGGCAGTTCTACCTCTAATTAATTATTTTCTTTGATTTCACATTTTGATACGCGTTTCACTCAATAGTTTTCTATGATTAACTACACATTTTTACTTATTATATGTTTATTGTCATTTTCTATTTCATTATAAATTACGTTGAGCAATTTAATGAATAAATCTTTTTTAGTCGAAATAATAAGGTGAAAAAAGAAACGATCTATCACTAACTTTTTTAAGCTCAAAGTATAAAGAAGTCCATTATACAACGAAAAAAATCCGAAATCTCATCATATACATAAGATTCAGTCAGTTATGCTGAACTAAAACTATTTTCTTAGCTTCGAAACAGTTCACAATAAAACCAGTATTTTACTCTCCTTTAATCATCTGAATTCTAGCAACGATTCTCGCAAAATCCTATACTCCGACTCTACAGTCATGTACTACTCCTACAATCTTGAACCACACTTCCTTCATAACAATCTCCCTGAAACAACCTAAACCTCATTCCCTTCTCCAACCTCTCTTTATACACTCTTCAAAATTTCATTGACTCTCCAAACATTTTTACTTCCCCTCAACTCACTCTCTCTCTCTCTTTCTCTCCCCTTCGGTCTCTCGCAAAATTCATAATAACAAAGTAACGCAACGATTACGAACGACAGTCACGTCCGTATCTCCAAAGCCTTCCCTACCGTGCACCCCTCCACTAAAACTTTCGCACTGCTGCGCGCCGTGGCGAACAACAAAAGTTGGCCGGAAGATATAGGCTTCTGATACTCTCTCTCTCTCTCTCTCTCTCTCTTGCTCCGCGGGCAAACTTGAAATGGAAAGCGCTGGAAACTATCGAAACTGCGCCACGTCGCAATTACGCCGAGCGAGAGATCGTTTAACAAACAGCAAGAGTGAGAGAGAGAGCGAAGCGTGCAGCGAGGTACCCAGAGGCCCCCGCGAGAGTCAGATATATTATAATCGACGCGCGGGAGGTTAATTTGCATGGTCGTGTACGTTGCTCACGAGAGAGAGAGGGAGAGGGAGAGGAAGAGCGATGCATGCATAGATCTCACTCTCCCTCTCTCTCCTTTCGAGGTAGGTTGGTCGGGTTGCAGGTTGGCACGGAATGACTAAGGAGAGAAGAGGAGGTGGAAGAGAGATAGTAGTGGAGATAGGAGCGGATGGCTTGGGCTTTATTTATTGATTTCATTGGTTATGTATGTATAGGGTTTGTATAAAATTAATTTTCAACTAATAGATTTTAGGAATATATGTGTGTGTATATATACACACACACACACACACACACACACACACACACACACACACTATAAACTAATTCGTCAAATCAAACCGAGTAATCGAGCTACTTGCTTATATACAAAATTAACTTTTATTCTGTCTATTAGTAAGTATGTATATCGCAATAATTATGAAATAACCATAACGGGTAACGGATCGCGCTAAAGCGACGTAAATATTAATGCTCGACACTCTTCCAATTTATTATCGTAAATTTGATTCCCGAGGTAATTCTATGAACACGCGCGCGAGCGTTTTAAATGCCCGATGGAACGTATATATATAGCTATAGCCATATACCGTCGATATCGCTATTTACTTTAACCTATAATATCGTATAAACGCTAATGAAAAGACAGAGAAGCTTCGTTCTCTCAGGGGAAGATGGGCACGAGCTTTTACAGCAAGTAATAATAGCTATATATATATAGTCGTTCCCTGCAATTTTCCATAAAACATCATCCTAATATTTAACCAGCTCGTCGCAGTAGTCTCGGGACCCTTCAAACAATCATCAGGCGCTGCATAAAAAAGGGAGGGAAGAAGAAAAAAAAATCCGTATACTCTCTTTCTTTCTCTTTCTCTCTCTCAGTGCACTGCAAAACCAATATTTGAGGCTAGCTTCGGTACTGCTGCTATGCGAAGGTCTGTTAAACATTCCAATCTGCATTTATTATCCTCGGCATTAAATAAACATAATCGCTCGAGGAAGATTATATACCCGTCGAATTGTCGGCTATCTTCTTCTTCTCTTTTACTCTCTAGAGGCGACATATAAAGAGAGAGAATCGATCCACGAAACTTTGCTCGCGCAATTATAAAAGATTTTGCGCGCGCGCGCGCTCGCCAACTCTACGCTGCTCCGAGTTTCTTAACAATCTCTTCATAGCTCGCTCGCTTGCTCGCTTCGTCTCGACGCGATGTGATATAGTCGCGAAAGCGAGCGGGAAAGAGAGAAACTAGGTATGCGGGTCAGATATGCCCAGGTCGAGACTCGGCGACGTGTATATAGCGGAAAGAGGGGGATGGTATAGTCGTTTCTTTATTAAAAAAAAAAAAAAAAAAATCCATACGGAGGATAAAGGATGAGGAACCGGTTATATGCTCGTTCTTGTTTGCCGTTTGTAATTTGATAAGTGATGCGTGATTTGGAGGAATTTTTGCAGAAATATCCTCGTTATTTGATTTTGTATTATTCTAATGTTTGGAAATGTTGTATATATAGCATTGTTATTGAATTTTTGCCCTTGTATTTTGTAGTTCTATTCGTTCCATTCCATATAGTTCACCTATAATTTATAGCTCGTATATCATCCATTATTCAGTTATTATTTTGCATTGTTGTATACCTTTAATTGTTCACCATCGAAACATTATTGCATATCTACATTTATCTGTGAAGGATTTATCACTACGTTTACAACGAAGTTAAACAAATATTATGCTGTACGCAGAACATCATATAAACGTATCGCTTAAATTTTCTAAATATACTTGAATTGTAGTATTTTTGATTGCTAATATCTACATTATTATTGTTGTGGAATGCACGAACTAAAAAGTTGTAATAAAATATCATAACTTCGTTGCCCTCTGCCTTGGTATATACCCTATACCCTTGTACAAAGTTTCAACTCGATATTCTAAACTGTCTAAGAATATCTTTGGAACAAAATTCCCAGAATGTGTTAAACTTACTTACCAATTATTTTGTTCTATTACAATTGTTTAATGTTTCTTAATAGAATTATCAAAAATATTTTTTCTGCTGTTTACCAATGATACAATAACCACAACCCACAGCCACCTAATATATATAATTTTCCCTTTACCACCTTCTTAATTTGAAAAACTACCATTTCTACACGTTATACAAACACTGCACCCTCGCTCGTCCCCCTTCTTTTTACATAACCATCGCTCGTATAATTCTCCTCCCTACATCGCAGTCCTCAAACGTGGAACTCTATAAATCGAAACGAAATCGCCACTTTATTTTCCCTCCTCTACGCGCGTACCCTCTTCGCTACGTCACTCATAAAATCAAACCTCATTCGCGCTCAGTCGCTTGCTCTCTCTCTCTCTTCTCTCAAACGGCAGCAGTAGCAGCCTTCTAGCAATCCGATAAAAATGTCATCTACGAAATTGTCTCGACGCGTGGTCAAAGCAGAGCGTCAGAGAGAGAGAGAGAGAGAGAGAGAGGCATACATACATAAAATCTCCCCTTCGTGAATACACATATATACATATATACATAGAGTGTTGGCAATACAAAGAAAATGCAAAAGGAAGTGTAAGGGGGGGAGAGGGATGGAAATCGCGCGAAACACTTCGCAAAGAGGATCGCCCGATACTTATCGACCTGGAGACTTTCCTTTTGAAAGGAGCGTACGTATATACATACACACACATATATATATAGCGAAGCGTGGCCTTTTATCTAATGGCTTTTCTGTACCCAGCCGATTGAAAGGCGTACGAGCGAGTGTGGAGGCTCTTTCGCGACAAATCGTAGCAGTAGAGAAGAGAAGGGAGGAGGGTATAAGCAGATGAATTTATCGCGCTTTTTGCGTAAAGAGTCGTACGTACGTGCGTGTATGTATATGTATACGTGAGAGGAGAAAGTGGGAGAAGAGTTATTGATTCGCACGTGTGTGTGTGTATGTGTATAGGAGAGCTATTTAGAAAAGTGCGTCGATGAGTTGCCGAGTGGTGAGAGAGATGTATTGCCACTCTTTGAGAGAGTCTGAAAGCTCAGCTCTTTGAGCCGTGAGATTAGGCTTCTTTTTCAGACTGTGCGCTGACTTGCAACGACCGATTGGGTTTTTGTATGTGAGTATAGGAGTTGAAGGTAAAGAGCGACGGTTGATGCGGGGAATTAGTGGTGAAAGAAATTGGATGTTTTGTCTTTTTTTTTACTCCGGGGTTTTTTTTTTGTATGTTATAGGTTGAAAATTATTAAAGAATATAATGTCTATTGAAATGTAATTTAGCGAATTTTATTTTTCGGACGATTTTAATTTCAATGAAAGTATTTTAATATTACCCGGACCTGCATAGTTACGTTTAATTGTTAAAATTTACATTTTTATAAATTCATTTTGATAATTTTTTTTTATTTTTGTCCTGGTACACCTTTTCATAAAATTGTACAAAGGACAGAATGCGTCCTTTTGCAATTAAAATTGGACGAAAATTAAAAAGATTTATGATTTTTTTGTTGAATTTTTTTCATTTCAATTGACAAGGTATTATCTTGATAATATTAAAATTTCGTTGGAACAACAATTCTTTTGTATTTTGTTACGAGTGAGGCCTCGTAAATAATTTAATAAAAAGGGACTCGAGTTTGAACCGAATTCATCGATTTTCAAATCAAACACTCTGACCACTAAAGCCACGGTCACCACCGTTCAGCTTTCTGCTAATCGGCGTCATATTGTAATTGGACGCTTTGCTTATTTCGTTCTTTTTATATTCGCTCGTGTATCTACATGTATAACATATTTATTTAAAATGAAATATTTTCTTAAATTATTAAACTTAAACTTAGAATTATAAATAACATTCACATTCAAGTGAAATGATCAGGGCGAAGCAAACTTAAGTACATCATAAATCACTCAACGAAATATATACATTATTACTCATATTCATAATTTTGAGATTCGTTCTTAAATAGTACCGTACCCTTAATTCATTTAAAACTCTTATTCATCGTTCATCTATAAACCTATCAAGAAACTCCCAACCTTACGATAACTATATAAATTTACATATTTTTATCAGCTACCCAAACAATATTTACCACAAATATCTATATACACAAAATCAATCTATATAATCCTTTTGGTTTTTCAAAACACCCGCGAAATAATACATCGTCCCTATACATTTTCCAGAAACCCTTTCCCTCGCATCCTCCACATTCGCGGCTGCCTTCTATTATAACGGTACCCACAAATTACCCTCGCATCAGCGAAAGAATTCACCTCCTCCCACCCTCAGGATTCTTAATCACCCGACAACACTTCGCGACACGCCAAAGGCGGTTCGATACACCCTCTCCATCCCCCTTCCTCTAAATCTCCCTCTCTCTCTCTCTTCACTGTGCAAAATCCACCGTTAAGTTTCTCTCTCTCTTCTCTTCTCTGCCTCTTGCTCTTCTCTTTGCGCACACGCGAGCTCTATAAAATAATTGAATTATCGAGTCAAAGGGGCGCGCTTCACCGCCTGCCTGGGCGTAATATCATTATCTCGTACCAGCGTCGAGGCTAATTTAGACGGCGTGCTCCAGCTGCTGCTTCTGCTGCTGCTGCTGCTACCTGGCTTCTGAACCGACGAGGTGTAGTATTATTGCTTCCTCTACCCCTCCTAGTGTAGAGGCTTGTGTCGGAATCGTTTTTCCAGATTGCGGAGGAGGAAGAGAATGAAGGATTTAAGGGGAAGGAGCTGGTTAAATGGTGGTTTATGACTGGAAAATGAGGTGCGCAGTAGAGGAGTTGGAGAGGTTGAGTGGAATGACGATGAATGGCTGCTTTTTTGAAGGTATTTTTATTAGAGAGTTAGGTTAGTTTGAGTGGAATGTTTGTGGGAGTTGACGTGTCTTATGTTTTAAATAAGTAAGTGATTGAGCTATGTTTATAGCAAATAACTCTTATAGAATGTCAGTAATTGATATGTTAAAGTTTGTTACTTGTTTAGTTACTTTAAAACTTATTTTAGAAAGCTAAACCGAAATCGTAGCTGGATTCTTTTGTCGAATATCCCTTGAAAAGAAATAGATATATACGTTGGTATCAAATTGATTGTGGAATGTATTGATTGTTTGTATGGGAAAACATTGTTACGCGTCACTTAGGAAAGAATTTGTTTTTCCACGATGAATGAGTGAGCGACTTGTTTTATTGGTGTATTCTCCTTCCGTATCCATTATCTGTTATTCAATCAGTTACTGTCTATCAGTTTTAATTGATCAAGGTATATCAGAGAATGGCTAGGTTCAATTTACAACTCTAAATATTACGTTAACCAAAGATCATAAGCACTATTAATACCATTCCTCGTTTATTTCTTTATTATTTTTCACCTATATATATATCTGGGTGTTCCCAAACCGAAACAGGAACTACACGGGTAAAGAATTTCCTATATCAGAAGTAACAATATCCCCTTTATAACCCCGAGATAAACTCAAGCGCTTGGAAAAAAATTACAACATATAATCTCATAGCGCGTCGAAAGCTCTTACCTTACAATCTTTCTCAGCATCGCAACCAAAGCTTGCAATTCAACAACGAGCAAAACCTTCCAGCTGCTTTACCAAAAAAATCTTACCCTCACTTACTTCTTACCCCATAATCGTGTAAAAAAACCAACATCTCTCCGTTAAAAAAAAAAAGAAAAAAAAAAAGAAATTTTCCTCTACCTTCTAGCACCTTGACTTCGCACTCGGCCAAGATAAACAGCGTAATTAAGATCAACGGCCTTACCTCAGCCACCTCCTCTTCCTCCACCTCTACTCTTGCACGCGCGCTGGGAGGCTTATTTCCATTATCCGGTATCTGGCCGTTATCTGTTCATCTCTCTCGCTCTCTCTCTCTCTCAGCGTCTGTCTTTGGCTTGTTGCATGCGTTACGCGACTACTACTGCAGCAGCAGCAGCAGCCGGTGCTATTTGCACAGCGGCCTCGCCGGCTATCAATTTGACGCCATCCATTAGAGCATTAACGAGGATTTCGACGACTTAGGCCAGTCCCTGCGCACGCGCCGGCGTGAATATGTGAGAGAGAGAGAGAGAGAGAGAGAGAGAGAGAGAGAGAGAGAGAACAGATGCATGCAGGCTAGCCGTTGTATTAGAGAGCTCCTGCTGCTGCTGCTGTGGCCAGTATCAACAGCCTAAATCATCGCGAGTGTGCGCAGCGCTGGGTACGTGGTACCAAGGCTAACTGTGATCCTTACCGTTTTCAATTAATGCGGATGTGCGTACGTATGTTCGTACGTGTGTACGGATGCAGTGGATGGCGAGGTGCGTGTGCACAGGAATAGTGGGAAATATGAATATTTTTTTTTCTTTTTCAGAAAACGACTGCTGTGTTGTACACGCGCGTGGAGTGGCTGTATAGGGCGAAAAATATTTTTTTTTTCTTTTACTGGTGTGCGACATACCAGAGGGAGAGTTGGGTTATTGAACTGTAAAGGAGAATTCGGGATTTAGTTGGTAAAGTTGTAGTTTTTATTAAGAATAAGCATGTATGATAATCTTATCAAGGTTGTGAAATGATTGTTATTTCAGGTACCAGTAGTCTGATGAAATCTTGAGTTTTACTACTTATTTCTTACATTTAAACTCTAATTTTTGTTGAAATTTCCGATGATTTTTACAATTCACAGTTCAATTTCTTATAAATACAAAATTCCACATGAGCTACAATAACACTGAGTTATTTTCATATTTTCTGTTTTTCCTTTTTTTTATTTGAACAGAAATGAAGACTAGGATTCTATTTGTTTTTATTCAATCACCAAATGCTCTTTATAAAACATATATTTTATATGCGTCAAAACAAGCTTGTTTGCTATAGATTTAAAATAATTTGTGGGAAAAAAAAAACATGGAAAATAGCATCCAGTGTACACGACTAAAATTCGTTATAAGTTTCTTATTTTATTGCCGTGTATTACAGTTCAATCGTTTATTCATCTTTTTTTTTCAATTTGTAAATATAGAACTAAAGAAAAAGGGCAGTTTTAAAAGCTAAATAGATATTGACTGATTTTCTGCTATGCTTTTTTTTTGGTATGTATCAAGTGTAATTGGGTCATCAAATTTCTGAATGTGTATAAAGGTCGAGGGTCAATAAGGGCCGATATCGACCCATTCACTATGAATTTATCTAAAACCTGTTGAGAAATGTTTATTTATGCTAAAAATACCGTTTTTAGAAATCAACATACGAGACTAAAACGAGAAATCATATAATTAATTATTCGCTATATCAATGTACTAATATCGTGAAAATCCTATTTTTATCGTCAGCAAACGCTTTCCACCAGATTTCATGCACATCCTCGCCCTCTTCTTCCACATAAATAAAGTCACCTGGTCAGTAGTAAATGAACACACAACGATTTCTCTGTAATTTTAATCTACTTTTGAAGAATGATATTCGCATGTTAATTAAACGAGCGGACGAGATCGAAAAAAAGTTTGTCTTTTCCGCGTACTTTATTTTAAGCAGATATAAACTAGTTTTAACGTACCTTGTTCCCCCCTCCGTACGTGTCGAGCAAAAAACTCGCGACGGATATCAGAATTTTTTCCCGCTGCATTTACGGCCCGCGTACGGCGAAAGTTATTTCAGTATTTTATTTAAACTCCTATAGCTGCTAAAATAGTTGATATTAGCAAACAGATTGAGAAAAGTTGATAAAAATACAACGCTGCTTGCGATACACTCCTGTTTTTCCTATACCTATTATACAATTCTATTCTCTGTTTTCCACCGTGTGCCACATGTTTATTTCGTTTATTGAATTTCCCCGTCAACTAATACATTTTTCTTTAAAACTTTACCATTTTATTTCTTTTAAAGAGAATATTATTCTCTTATCCTTTTTTTTCGCCTTCACTATTAAATATGATTGATCATTCGACATCATATTCGATAAAACATCGCGCTACACCAATACATCAACAAACGACCAATGAATCTGAAGATTTATGACCTAAACTACGAAAAAAAAATAACAAAAATACACGTATATACCATCGCCTCAACCTAATCTCAACCGGATAAAAAATTCCGCAGCTCCAGTAACAAATCCTTCAATGACTTCCAACCCTCTTCCTATACCTGTAGGTCAAGTCCATCTCAGCTCTACGCGCGTATAGTAGCTATACACTAGCCCCCCTTAAAGTTGTCACTTATATCCCGTAGCCGCAGCCACTCCCATATCGTTAAATTTGTCAGTTTGCGCTAACGGTGAATAAGGCTTCCAACGGCCGTACAATACAACGTCTCTCTCTCTCCCTCTTCCTCTCTCTCGCGAGCTCGCGGAATAATACATCTCACCCTTCTCCCCTTTGAGCTTTCTCTCCTCCTCCTCCTTCCCTCTCTCGTACACTCCGAACAATATCTCGGAGCTCGGAGATTGGGGTCGCGCGTAGCTCCGTAGTCCCCCGGGCGCGTCGTCTTATCTCTCTCTCTCTCTCTTTCTCCCTCTCTCTTTCTCTCTCTCTCTCCGCGCGCGTGTACAATACTTGCGACTGTCCCTTTAATCACCGATGTTTATACTATACACGAGCTTTTTCCGCGGCATGCACACGCGAATATCCGTACCGAAGCTCCAATTATTTCAGCTAGTTAGCTTTCTCTCTCTCTCTCCTCGACGACGACGTCTTTCGCACGAAGGGTACAAAGGCGTCCGGCGCTTCCGTCCTCTAATGGCCATATCGATCGCGTAGCTTGACTACTACTACTACTACTACTGCTGGACTTTCCTATCGGGCACTCGCGTCGCGCTAATATTTCAGAGGGACACTGCTGCTGCTGCTTCTGGTCGCGCACACGGTTCGATCTGTAATGGGGCCTGTGGTAATAGAGGATGAAAAGGCTTTTTCGACCAGTACTGCATAGTCGACGGGAGCTATTGAATTCTGACGAAAAGAGGCTTGTGTGTAAGTGATGACAGGTAAATTTGTATAAATAAATGGATAGACGTAGGGATTTATTGATAAATTTATGAGGAACAATGACATTAGAGGGAGAAGAAGTAATTCGCGGTATAACGTTAAGAATCTCGAGAGCATTCCTTCGACCGTTTATGTCCCTCGGTATATAATAAAAGACGCGCGCGCGAGATAATTATACTCGTGTAATATGAATTCCAAGAGTGACACGATGAACCGAACGACCGGTAGTACGAGCTGTGTTTAATCACGCGACGTTGTTGAAAAATAAATTTAACACGTAGAAAAAACCAATCACCACAGACGCGTATATATATACACCGAAAAATCTCTCACCATTTCCCCCTTTTCGAAAACACTTCCTCTATCTATCGCTGCACAGCAGCTACACATCCGAGAACAAAAGTGTCTCCCTCGATTGATCTCTCCTCTCTTTTCCTCTTCTCTCTCCCCTATATCCACACATCCACTCCTTTCTCCTTATCGACTGTGCAGACGCGCGGAAATGGAATCCGGACAACAATTCCACACAGGTGCGCGCGCCCACGCGTCCTGGGATTTCCTCAGGGATGATGAGAGAGAGAGAGAGAGAGAAACTCACTCGGTCTTCGACAACGATGTTTGACGCAAGCAAACGCGCTGCGTTTTAATTAACTCGCGCGTGAAAAAAAAGATCGTTAATGGTTCGATCTATTCGCGAATGGATTTGCTAGATCTGTGATTTGAAGGTGTGACGGTTTATACGGTTACGTGTCGTACGTTCCTGAGTTTTTATTATAGGTAGCGAATGGACGTAGGTGGAATTGGATACCGAGGCGAATGAGTGAGAGTATACTTTCCTTTTTTTTTCGTAGTAGGGAAATGCGGTCGTGTTGTGGATAGGACGTATTCGTGGGTGTATAATAATAATAATGGTAGGGTTGGTTATCGGCGGGTTATACTTGGGGGATAGAAGGGATGCAGTTTGTGGGTGAGGGATTGAGGTTTAAAACGTTGATAATTTTCATGAGATTGGGTTTCAAGGTTTTTTGTAAATATACTGTTTGTAAATTTTTTGAAAAGGTTTAATAAGTATTTCAAGTGGAATTACTAAGTGCCCATGGTTTAGTTTTTATCGTTGTTTTTATGGTCATTATTATTTAAGTACCCACGTTTATGCTCTTATACTTCAATTTTATAAAGATTTACGCATCGTTAATGCTCGATCAGCATCATGGTTTGAATGTATATAAACGAATAAATGTAATATTTTTGCTCATAACTTACGTCAACCATTACCACTTTCAAACAATTTCCAGTCAACCTACCTCTACACTTCTGTTTTTCAAAGCTCCATTTTTCCTTATCAACAAAATCATTACAAAAGTACAGTAGCCCTTGAGAATATATCCACGTCAATTATAGATTTTTAAACAAAATTTTACATTATACAAATTAAGTTTTAATATTTTTCAAAATTATCACATTCATCTGATGGTTTTATTAAAGTAACGAGCGGAAATAATAAAATATTGAATACAAACAACAGAAAATACGTATAATTTTAGATTCAGAAATCCAAATATAGGCTAGCTATACTCCGATATTCCCTAAACGAGATATCTTCTTCCTCTTTCACTTCTCTTCTGCACTTTGCTTCGACTCTACCTTCAAAAAGTAGCTTACTACACATATATACACAAAACATCAGGGCCGCACCCCTAAACATCTCAACTTCCACATATTCCCCTTCGAAAAGCAAGAAACAAAAAAAAAAGACTGCCTTTGCTCACGCGCGTCTACATTTGTTATGCAGATAGAGTATAGTCGTCTCTGGTATCTATATCTATGTATATACGGTAACCAACCTGCGCGCTCGCTCGCGGACTCCATCAATCATGCTTCCGATCGAGAATCCTCATAAATAGAAGGTTCGAGGAAAGACAACGGGGATCCAGAGAATGAGAGAGAGAGAAAGAGAGAGAGAGAGAAGGGTAGTACGCGCGTGTTGGAGGTAGGGGGAGGATTTTACAAGATTTATGACGTTCGCGCGGAACGAAGAGAAGAGGTGCTTGACCCCGCGAGATTTTTCAGCTTATCGATCAGTAGGTCACGGAGACTGAGAGAGAGAGAGCGAGAGAGAGAGAGAGAGTCAGGATAGTGTAACGAGGTTGCGGCTCTTTCGTTTGGGATTCGCCCCCTCGCGCGCGCGCGCGCGTACCGCGACTGTGATTTAAGGGGTATGTGTATAGGGTTACCGAGCAGAGACAATTGTTATGGTAATGAAGAAGGGTAGGGAGACGCTCGCTACTCGCTGTTGTTTTTGAGATACGCTCTTGACTTTTCATGCTGCTGCTGTGCTCTACGTATTACGATGTATATAATCTGGGCTTTGTAATAATTTTTTCTATATATTATGAAGCTAATGGACTGATATGTGAAACGCTGATTACTGAGAGAATTAATAAACTAGAATGTATATGATTGTGTATATAAAGTATACATTATACCGCACAAAGCTAAAAGTAGAAACGAAAGTTTTTCCTTTGCTCAAGAACCACACGCGTTCGTATAATAATTCGACGAACTCTTATATATATCTATATATATATAATATATATGTACAAACGTAAAGGTGAGGAAAATTTTCAACTGCGTATATTTATGTACTTTTGCATGTATACCTACGTTAGCTTGCTTGCTTGTTTGCCACCACGGCGCGGTATTTTGATAAATACACATTTGAAAATTTCATATTCCCACGCGCGTAGGGCAGTTAAGTTAACAACTACATAAATTACGGGGAGTATAACATACGCGAAACCGGCACGTATACCCGTGTTTTAGCACATTTGAATGTTTACATTGAACGTATATTCATTTTCACGGCATCGTATTTCTATTTAGTAAAGAAAAAAAAAACAATAACAACAAAAACGAACGAAATATGCCGGATAAATATTTGCCAGGAAAAAAAAACCAATGCGCCAGGAGGGAAGGAGGAATTAAAAGCTTGCCATCGGTCCATTAGCCCAGACTTTTTTTTTTTGTATTCTGCTCTGTAGGCTGCGATGGTATGGCCTAGACTTTTTGTAGCGTTCGTTGCATCGGCTGGAAAAAGTCTTGCTCTAGTCCGAATAACGCGATTGGCCCAGATTCTTTTCAATTACGAGAAAATCTGGGAGGTACAGTATAGTTGGTGAAACTTTCCAACTATGTGTATATTATTACTGTATCGTTAATTATAATTGTAGAAATATAGTTATATAATTATTTCTATGCTTTTTAGTATAAACTATAGTATTTAAAAATATACAAATAGTAATTGTTGTGTAACTATATATTTTCAGTTCGGAATAATGTCAAACTTTAGAAACTCCTTCAGACTTTCCCAAATTTTCCTCGGATCATTTTATTAGCCGCATCTCAGTACCACGGCTTCTTTTCTCTTTCAACGACTTTCCAGACTTATTTTCACTCGAGCAATAACTCAGTAAGTATATATACCGTCACCCATCCGCTCCTGTCACCCTGATCATCTTTACCTCATCCACGTATCTTCGTTCTCTTCTAACACTTCTATAACAAAAATAAATCAATCTCACTCCACTTGATTCAAGAGGAAAAGTCCTGTTCACACGCGAGACTTCCTTCTTTTAATGACAAAGTTTATTAAAATCATTAAAGTTATAATTATATTTACAAAATTATATATACACGTCACTTTTAATAAAATATTACCATATTAATCGGTCGCGTTAATGGCGAGCTTTTTACCGTCCACTTTTAACGAACAAATAAACCATTTGTAATTATCATTAAACCACCACTGATACTGCATAATAAAATTCCAAAAAATTCCACGACCAACTGGACCAAGTTATATATAAACAAACTCGCCGAATCAACAACCGTATATATATACACCCATATCCAACCATACTAATACCCATACCCTTCGAAAAAAAACTCCTTCATCATATCCTTTCAAAACTATATTATACAAATTTTCCACGCGTGTATAGCGCATATCGTCGAACCCCTTACACAACCCATAGTCATATAAAGTCACCCACACACAGATCTCGTAGCAGCATCCACCACCACCACCGACAGGCTTAACAATTCGGCCTTCCCCCTCTCCCCACCACTACCAACTGTACCACCCCCCGTTCACTCTCACAGGGGCTGCGCGCGTTCTCGCTCTCGCTCTCTCTCTCTCTGTACACTATACTACGCGAGCGCCACCGGGGATCTCGCTCGCGTTCTGGAAGCCCGGCAGTCCGAGCCTGGCCGCGCCGGCGAGCTCTCGCGTCGCGGTCGTCTGCTATATTACTTATTATATCTATCTTGTCTATGTATATACATATACATAGATACGTATAGTAGTAGTAGTAGAAGTAGTAGTAGTAATACAGTAACGTCGTGGTCAACTCGTCGCTTATATAGTGCGCGCGTATAATATAATATACATATAACGTAGAGAACCAATAAGTGAACCAACGATATCTATATATATATACATACGTATGTAGATATATATACATAAGTGCATTGCGGGATGCTGTAGCTGGAGGAGAACGCGAACGACGGTCAGCAGGCTGCTGATAAGGTATAGGAGAGTTGCTTCTTCTTCATCATCATCTTCGCGCCTCTGGCCTTACGATGGCCTACTTTTCACCGTAAGGTATATAATACTATACACACACGTGTATCTCGCAAATTTTTTTTTTTTTTTTTTTTTTTTGGGAGGGTTTCGACACGTGTGCGTATTTATTATATATGTATATACGGGTAAAATGGCGCGTATATATGTATATTAGGAGAGAGAAAAAAAAAAGTGGTACTATACTCCTGGGAAATATTATTATTCTCCGGTGGTAATATAGCGACTTCCGGCCTATTTTTTTCCTGCTTCTTTTTCTTCTTTTTTCTTTGCTCTCTCTCTCTCTCTCTCTGTACTCATGGTATATATACTACTCCTAGGCTCTTCCTTAAGAGGGAGAGAGAGAGAGAGAAAGAAAGAGAGGCTCGAGTTAATTAATAGCAACGACGACGACGACGACGACGACGACGACGACGGGGACGGCGACGACGACGACTCGGCACTTGCCAGAAACAGGAGCGAGTGTGTGTCGCGCGCGCGTCTTCTAATTACGTCGCTCCCCTTTTTTTTCCCTCGCGTAGCACACTCACACCCATAACGTGTACTTTTACATACATATATACACACACGTGCACATATACACATGTGCACATACGTATATATGTATATATGCATTTTTCTTCGTCTTTGACTTTACGCACGGTATAAATCAATCCGGTCGTCCCCCCCAGCAGCATCGCGGATGATTGATGACTAGGAGGGCGGTAACGACGTGTACGATAGTGAAGAGTTTTTCCGTATATATGCGTCTCTCTCTCTTTCTATCTTTCTCTCTATGTGTGCTGGTACCTGTTGGCTGTGCTCTTTGAGTCGTTGCAACCGTTATGTATGAAGAGGGAGGGATCCGGAACAATCGAGTGTGCGGATAGGTTATAGGTGATAGAATTGACAGTGGTATGTTATATAGGGAAACGTTATTCTGAATAAGATTTTTAAGAAATGATTATACGACGCGACAGTTGCTTTCAAAGAAAAAGGATATGTACTTTGATTCCAAGACGCGACAAGGAAAATGTTTGGTAGCATAAGGTGGATGTAATGGCCGGTGAAAACAACCGACAGCTGGTCTCGAAATGTTATTCACGTCGGTGAATATACTGAATATGCTGGCCATTACTTTAGTATAACGGTTAGTCTCGTCGTGTATATATATATATATATATATATATACTTGGAAAAGTACAAATGCTTTTCGTTTTACACTGAAATAGTTTGTATCTCCCACGTGTCACACGCGTCCTCTATTATATATCAAACTTTTAATTTTCATTCAATTCCAATGAAACTCATACATATAATATACATTTTATATATTCGAAAAGTCAACAAAGCAACCGCATTCTCGTTCATTAATTGAACTTCAACGCTGTCAAAGCCACACCAACAATAGCAGTAACAGTACATGATCAAACGACCAAGCTATCGTATTATTTTGATTAAAGTATCGACTCCACAATCCCGCTTCTAATCACGGAGAAAAAAGGGAGATCCTAATACCCATCGTTCGCTCAGTTACCTACACGTACGGGGAAAACAACCATTTCGCAGATGAACAGCATCACACACATATATATATATATATACATATACACACACTCTTGGTAATTACTCATCTAGCTATTAATTAAATTTTGTTTAAAACTCACGCTCATGGTGCCACGATTGATAAATATACCAACGCAAGTGTATATTCAATGCCCGTTTGATTCATTGTCGCACACCCGTCGTCGTGAATTCTATAAGACCACAACGACCACGACGTTTATACAATAGGGAAAACTTTTCGGCGAATATATAATCAAAGACACACATACACATGTGCGCCTTGGCAAATCTTATTCCTCTTTCTCCCACTCACTCACTCACTCACTTACTCACGCGCATGTACTGATTGTCAGGTTGATAGACAGCGCGAGATAAAGTGGCGGAAAATCGTTCGGAGGCTTTTTCATCTCCTCCCTCTTTTCTCCTATACCCTAAAAATCTCGTTCCTATATACTACACGATGAAAACTCTCTCTCTCTCTCTACATTCGCGCTGTTTCTCGCTTGTTCACCCCGCTCGCGATGGTGCTGGTGGTGGTTTTTTTTTCGGTCCACGAATTTACTCCCTCGCTTTAAGGCGCGAACGATTGAGTGATCGGCAGCAGCAGCAGCAGCAGCAACGGCAACGGCGTGAATATTCTACTATACGTTGAATGTGGTATATACACACGCGTCGCCGACTGGATTTGCGTGGAAATTGGGACTGAAGTGCGGCGTAGTTTCGGTACTTTTTGTATACGTGTGTGTGTGTGTGTGTGTGTGTGTGTGTGTGTGTGTGTATATGTTTGTGTGTGT